>JAQHUG010000004.1:14722753-14739073 GCA_028555095.1 Dicrostonyx torquatus
TTTTTTTTTTAAATCTCTCTGTCTCTGTTTGTCTCTGTCTGTGTCTTTCTCTTTTGTATAGGTTTGCATTGGCTACAGCGAGTATGTGAAGGTCAGAGAACAATCTGGGGTGTTGGTGCTCACTCTCTGTCTTGTCTGAGATGGGGAAGCCTGTGGTTCCCTCCTGTACACTGTTACTGGCCCACAGTCCTCTGGGGATTCTCTGTCTTGTCTCCGGAACACTGGAATATGCTCCAAGACTGGCTTAACACAGAAAGAATGTAAGTCCAGGCCCCTATGATCAGTACTTGGTCCTCCGTAGCCTCATCTTCAGCAGCCATCTGCTGGCCCTCCCTTGCCCCAAGTGTACAGCGCCTGTCACCCTAACAGGCCCATCCTCCACCTCCTCTTGCTCCTCTTGTCCCATAATCTAACACTTATCTCTCTCCTGGCTGCGCACCCCTCCTCTCTTCTCCCTGTCCTCTCTGGTCAAAGGCAATGTTCAGGCCTTGCACACCAGACTCCCTCGCTCCTCCAGCCTCCCCTGCTGGCTGAGGACACCAGTGAGCAAATCTGCCCGTGTTTTCAGACCATGCGCTGGGCGGCTTTGACGCTGCCAAGCCTGTCCTCTTAAGTTTCCCCACTGTGGAGTCCTTGGTGCGTTCTCGAGTGGGGCTCATGGCAATCTGCCCCCTACAAGCAGACTGAAAACCTAAAGTCACCTTTGACCTCTCTCTTCCCTCGTCCACCACTTGGACTCTGCCTTCCAGATATCCCAGGTGGAGGAGATATCTCAGGGGGTAAAAGTGTTGGCTGTGCAAGAATGAGAATCTGAGTTCAAACTGCTTTGTTTGTTTGTTTATTTATTTATTTATTTATTTTAAACTGGGTGTGGCTGCACTTGCCTGTATCCCTGGTGCTCTTGGGGCAGAGCCAAGAGGTCACTGGGTTACTGGATGCCAGCTGAGCTCCAGGTCCAGCGAGAGACCCTGTCTCAAAGGAATACAGCAGAGAGAGCGATAAAGCAGGCCTCAAGACATCCTCTTCTGGCCTCTCTCCCGCTGCACACCTGTCCATACACCACACATTCTCCCTCCCAAATGAAAAAACAAACAAACAAACAAAACACAACAGCCCAAACTAAATGGCACTTCTTGCCATCTCCGCGTTGTTGTAACCTCGTCTACAAAGTTCAGTTTGTCATTCGCGCTCCTGTGTCTTACTTACTCTTCTCTGCTGTGGCCTGACATGCTTTTTTTTTTTTTTAAATCCTGCTATGTATGTATGTATATATGGTGTTGTATGTGCGCTATATGCCTTTGTTAGTATAGGTGTACTCACATGTGTGTATTTGTGCACATGTGTGTGCAAGGAGGCCCCAGGGTCTTTTCCTAAATCATTCTCCATCCCTAAACGGGAAGCTCATGAATTAGGGTGGGTTGGTTGGCTGGCCAATCATGAATCAGGGTAGGCTGGCCGGCTGTCCATGTAAGACAACAGACCCTGTGTGTTTGCTTCTGTAAACAAGCTTGGTTGCTCTGACTACACAGGATGTGTGCTTGATCACATGTAGGCAGGACGTACGTACGCAGGAAGTACGTCAGTATGTATGCTTGTCCCTGATTGGATGAAGGTGGGAAGTACATAGCTTTATGGGTTTTGCCTTAATAAGCCCCAGATTAATGTAATTTGGCCTTATGTTCTGGGAATGCTGGGTATGGACCTGGTCAGTATTTAATAAAACTTGCTTCAAATGGCTCAAAAATTATGGTAGTGGTCTTATTCTTGACCAGTGACACTAACAAGGGTCCCTCCCTCAGATGACTCCAGCTATTATCAAGGTGGCATACATAAAACCAGCCAGCGCAGTGGGTGGCAGCCCCTTGAGCTTCCTTCAACTCTCTCTGCAGCCCAAGGTCACCCAAGTGTGGCAACTCCTCTCTTTAAGGATCCCGGACTTGCCTCCCACCTCTCTGACCTCAGCCTCCTCCCATTTGTCTACTTTGTCCTGACTCAGCTGCCTCCTCACTCCTTGGCCTTGGCCTTCTCAACCTGGTCAGCTCAGGCCTTCGGATTCATACCCACTTCCTGCAAGTCACTTCCTTCAAGACTTGGGTCAAATGCCACCTCTCAGTAAGGCCCTTTCCCTTCCCACCCCAGTTACAATTGCAGCTTTATTTTTCATGGTAACATTAGTGCCTCTGGTTTTGCATCAGGGACCGTTTTTCTGACATTGCTGCTATGGGCTGGTTGCTTTGTTAAAATGTCAACACCACTGGTAGGGAACTCTGGATTTTGGGCTCTCTGCTGCTTGCTGAGAATCTCACAGCAGTGCCAGGCCCAGGGGAGGCCAATATTAACTCACTGAATGAATGAATGAAGAGTCATGGAGCCTTAGAGCTTTATTTCAGTGATTGAACCATTGACTCCAATTTTTATAGACAAAGAATCTATTATGGAGCTCTGACTGTTCTGGAACTTGCTATGTAGACCAGACTGACATCAAACTCACAGAGATCCAGCTGCCTCCACCTCCTGAGTACTGAGACTAAAGGCATACACCATCACCATGAATGACTAAAGATTTGTATTTTTATTTTATGACAGTGAGTGTTTGTCTGCCATGTGTGTCTGAACCACATGCATGCCTGGTGCCCACAGAAGTCAGAAGAGGGCATTGGATTTCCTGGAACTGAAGTTAACAGATGGTGGCTTGTTGCCACATGGGTGCTGAGAATCGAGTCAGGTGTTCTAGAAAAGCAACTAGTGCCCTGAGCTACTGAGCCATCTCTCCAGCCTCTGTCCCTAAATCCTTTCTCTATAATCTCCAACAACATCTCCATTATTTTATAGATGAGAACTGCATTTGGAGAGGCTAAGCATTAACCAAATGTATCCAGCTAGAGGGATTTGTGTTTGGCCTTTGGCTTTTATTTTCCCTCCTCTCCTTTCTTTTAATTGTGAAAATTGCTTCGTTAGACTTGAAGGTGCTCGCTAAATTAGAAGAAACAACCAATTTGAGTTTCTGGCCGTGGGAACGGGGCCTACAAGCCCCTGAATGATGGTAATTGTGGGGAGGTGGCGGAGCTGCTTTACTGGAACCGAATTCCTTTGGTGAGGGTGTGGTAGGTAAGAGTTGCTTTGTCTAACCCAGGGTACTGCGTTCTCTCTCTATCAGCCCTTAGATCCTGGAGTTTAGAGTTTTCTTGGTGCAGAAGCCTGTCTTGCTGCCCGGCACCAGGCAGCCATGGCCAACCTCCACCAAGGCCCCAGAAGGCCACCGGTCGGTGATGACAGAGTTTTATGCTGCCACAACATGCGACTTACCATGGAAAAGACACTGAATCACGACCCAGCCACAGGACCTCGCTACTGTGGGGGCAAATACAAGGCAGACTCCTGAGCTATGCCGGGCCGGGAGACCTTGCTTGGCTCCTGGGAGTCTGATATTGGTGGATGATGGCTCTCAGGGGTCTTGGGGCAGGTGGGCCACTGTCAGCTTCCTGTAGAATCTCACGCACGTTCAGAGAATGTGCCCCTTCACCCAGTCTCTAAGCAACTGCCTGGTGCAGTACAGAAGCAATCCATTAATGATCAGGTAGGAGCCCTCGCTGCAAGTAATTGCACCCTCCAGCCAGAACTATGTCAAAACATGCCTGAAGGATTCCTCGGGGGGGACGGCAAGGAGCCCCCTCCCAGCACCCTTTCCCTCCCCTCTCTCCTCACTAGCATCTCCCACTTACGGGGATGGGCGAAGCTGGGGCACCCACGCAGTCCTCACTTCATCTCTTTCCCCCAAAGCCACAGGACCCAGCTGTCACTCAGGTGATGCACACCATGCTTCTGGATGCCTCTGGTGGAGGAGGTTTGCAATCAGGGCTCCCTGTGACAGCCAGTATGTTATGGGGATGACAGGTAGGTGCCTGACCCTGTGGTGGCGTTTGAAGAGTCTTCCTGGGTTTAGGGACAGGACTAAGCCCACTTTGACCCCTGCATATTCTTGAACCGATTATCTCCCTTTGCCTCAGTTTCCCCACGTATAAGCTTTGGAGCTATGTGATGAGTTCCTCCTGTCCTTCTGGAAAGAGCCTTAATATGTAGCCCAGGCTGGCCTTGAACTGGAGCCCTTTCTGCTCCAGCCTCTCCAGTACTGGGACTAGAGTTGTGTGCTACCAGGACTAGATGGTTTGTCACATTTCAGCAGTGGCCCCACTCTGTAGCACAGGCTCTAGTACCTTTTAGGTCCCCAACACTCACAGGGCACATGTGACTTAATAGTTAAAAAAAAAAAAAGTGAATTAATAAGTAGTGAGAAAGTTTGGGTGATGAGGGACATGGGGAGGGACCTCAGAGACCAGGAAGATTTGCAAAGTCGGGGGGGGGCAACCCCCCCCCAGGAAGGAGCACGTGGGGAGAGAGGCTATCACTTAGCAACAGCCTCCTAACCTTGGAGCTTGCAGAGTGGGCTCGGAGTCTAGCTCCCTGGGCACCCACAGCACATGCTGAGCTGCTGTTTGTTGAATGAATAAGAGACACATCAAGCAAAACCTCCTCAGCAGCTCCCAAAGCCCAGGAAGAGGAGGGGGCTTTGGAAGCGAGTGGCAGGAAGAAAGAGGCAGTGTTCTGGTGTCAAAGCCAGATGTGTATACACACACACGTTCTGCCAGTGACGTGAGTGGCCGGGAAGGATTTACTCTACACTGAAGAGGAGCTCTCTCTGAAGAGCAGCTGGAGGGGGGGGCTGTCAACATCTGCTTTGTAGGCACACTGTTGTTTGACTTGTGTGCCCGCGAGCATGTGTTCATGTGTTCTAGTTCATGCTTGCGGGTACCCGTGTGTGCGGCGCACAAGGGGAATGCATGTGGGGACCAGAGCGGTTTTGAGACAGCGTCTCTCAGTGAACCTGCAGCTCACTGATTAGTCCAGGCTGGCTGGCCACGGAGCCCCAGGGACCCTTTACTCCCCACGGGGGGGTTCACAGGTGAATGCGTCCCCCCTTTTTGAAGCTCAGCTGTTTGGGGCCTCACTATGTAGACCAGGCTGGCCCCAAATTCTCGGAGATCCTCTGGTCTCTGCCTTGTGAGTGCTGGGATTAAAGGCCTGTGCCCCTACCCTGGCCTAGCTAAATTCTCACATTGGTGCTAGACATCCATCTCAGGCCTGGCGAGCAAATACCAATTAAGTTGTCTCCCCAGGATCTTGCTTGAATTTTTAAACGTATTTGTTATTTTTATAAGGGTCGTTTATTTTCATTCATATATTCATAAAGATTTATTTATTTTATGTATATAAGGGTTTTGCCTGCTTGCACGGAAGTACATCATGTGTGTGCCCGCAGAGGTCAAAAGAGGGCATTGGATTCCCAGAAACCGGAGTTTCAGATGGTTATAAGCTGCCATGCAGGTGCTGGAGTTAAACCTGAGCTCTTAACTCCAGATCTCTGTTTTAAAATAGCAAGAATGTTTCGTAATTTCAGGGGAAAACTAAATATTAAGAGGCTTGAGGCAGTGGGGAGGCTGGTTGGTGGCTGCTCCTGCTGTTTCTGCCTGAGGTGCCCTAAAAGGGCCTCTGGGCCTGGGGGCCAGCTGGGCAGCTGCTGGCCTCTTTCTTCATCCCCGCAGGGCAGCATATTGAACAGGCTAAGGCCCAGTGGGTTTACAGGGAGGAAACAGACCGCAGTGAGGGGAGCTGGGAGGAAGCCCATAGCCATGGAGAAAGAACCTCCTACACTGTCAGCTGTGCCTGCAGAGGCCCTGATCCCCTCATAAGCCGGTCGCCTTCTCCCCTTTTAATAAGTGAGTCCAGTGTGTGGCTTTCTGCGACCATGACAGAATAGTGAGCCTTGTCAGAGGCAAGGACAAGGGGAGAAGGCAGCGGGCCCCTTAGGTGAGCATACATTTTACCTGGAAGACAACACAGGACTCCAAGGCTGGGGCGTATCTAGTAGTGGGTGTCAACTTAGGCAAGCCAGGAAGGGACTGAGGAACACAGGCACCACACTCAGGGCTTTGATCCTGGTAACTGGGGGGTTGTAGCATTCTCTGCCTTCCAGAAAGATCCACCTGGAGGAAATCTGCCATTGAGGACTATGAGGCTTCAAAGAGTGATGCGTCTGGTGTCATGTGTCGTGTCCCGCCCCCCCCAATTTCCGTGGTTCCAAGAGAGCTGATAGGAGGGGCAGGAAGACTAAAGCCTTCACCTTGTCTCTGACCCCCAAACACCTGGGCTTTGATTTCTTACATTGTTTCCTAGAATCTAACCAAATCACCATTAGGTTTTTCTGCTCATTTTTAGTGGTGGTGGCGCAGGCCCTTAATCCCAGCACTCTGGGAGGCAGAGGCAGGCAGATCTCTGCGAGTTCAAGGTCAGTCTGATCTACAAGAGCTAGCTCCAGGACAGGCTCCAAAGCTACAGAGAAAACCTGTCTCGAAAAACCAAAAAGAAAAAAAAAGAAAATTTGCTACATAATATTAGATTTCCCTCCTAGGTAATATTTAGAACAAAACCAAATTGTTAAAGCAAGTCACTACTCACTCCTTCCTCATGCTCTCACTGGAGTTGGCCTCTCCTGTCCCCCTTCTACTCCCCCGCCCCCCTCCACCAAACACACACACACACACACACACACACAGCAGTTACTCTCTCTCTCTCTCTCTCTCTCTCTCTCTGGCTTTTTGAAATAGGATTTCTCTGTATAGGCCTGACTGTCCTGAAACTAGGGGCTGCAGAGCAGGCTGGCCTTGAACTCACAGATCCGCCTACCTTTGCCTCTCCAGTGCTGAGATGAAGGGCTGCCCCACTATGACTGGCAGCAATTTTACACCCTCATTGTTTAGCTTCGGTTTGTTTTATTTTCACACATTTGAGCATATTCTTTCTTGCCTTAAGTAACAACTTGGAAATTCTCCCCAAGGCCTACAGAGACGGGGTGGGGGGTACTTGTGGGAGGCCCCTGCCTGTTGCTGGGTTTTGCTGCCTGGCCTGGGCTGTAAATGCTGCTCAGCTGCTGAAAAACTGCTACAGTCTTGTTTAATTGTCCTGGGGCAAATGAGGATCTTCTTAGGCATTTACTGACCCTTTCCCCTGAAATACTTTGCTTAATTTTTTTTTTTTGTTTATCCTGTACCTTTAGTATTCTAATCTTTTTATTGTATATGTAATACAGATGCGTTTTCTACTCAAGATGCCATTTATCTCTCCGTATAGCCTTGAACTATCAAGCCTCCCGCAGGTCACCTCCAGGGTGTTGGGATTACAAACCTGTGCTACAACACCTTGCTTGTACATTTTTTTTTTTTAAATAGGAACTCCTGTAGCCCTGGCTGGCCTCAAGGTCTTGATGTGGATCCTGGCGAATTTGCATCCACCTCCCCAGAACTGGGATTATAGGTACCTGTCACCAGGCCTGTTTTTATGCGGAGCTGGTACTCACAGGCTGAACAAGCCCTTTACCATCTAACTAGGATACTTCCCGGGCCCTGATTTTTAAAAATGACATTGGTTTCCTCAAATCTTTTAGTCTCTAAGTAGCAAATGAATAGGATTTTTCTTTCTGCAAGGGACGCAGGGTAGACCCTGTTGGCACAGGAGCCAAACTTAGCAGGGTTTACTCTGGTCCTATCCGTGAGAGGCGCTGAATTGAGAGCAGATACCAGGTGTGGCCAAGCCTTGGTGCCTCCCCTAGGTCTGTAGACAGCACGATCCCAAAGTTCAGGATCCCAGAGAGTTCTAAAACCCAGGAAGGGAAGTGAGCTAGCCTGGCGGCCCTCCGCAGCTGGTGTCCTGCGGTGAGAGAGGATTGCAAAGCAGGGCAGCCCAGCAGGGAGTGGGGATGTGGGGACGGCAGAGTCTTCGGCTCAGCCTTTAGGCGTCCTAGGAGCCCAGATAGCGAAGATGCTTTTCCGCCGGAGTGGTGGCCCGGCGCTGTCCCTTCAGAGGCCAGCCTTATCTGGGGTCCCCGGAGGACGCCTCCGGAAAATGAGTCAGCGGCCAAGCCTCCTCCTAGTCGTCTGGCTGCTGCGTTCCCCAAAGCGACTGACTTTCCCCTACTACTGAAGTTCAGAATTCCTCTCTCCCCACCTCTCTCCCCCACCTCTGTCCATCTCTCTCTCCTCACCCCTGTACCCCTCTCTCCTTCCTTTCCTTTTTCTTCCTCTTCCTTCCAAAGGGGGGAAAACCGAAACCTCCAAAATTCTCATCCTTCATCCAACCTCATGGCAAGGCAAATTGGGGCTGGAGGGGACAACCAGCCTGGGGGCTGCAGGAAGCCTTGGGGGAACATTTCCTGTGTTTCTGCACCCCTCCCCCAGCACCCTGATTTCCTGTTGTCTGGCTCAGCCATATTAGATATGGCTGATTCCCGTCCCTGAACTTGTTATTATGGGGTCTCTCTATGTAGCCCCCACTGTCCTGGAATCCAGTATGTAGACCAGGCAGTCCTCAGCCTGCCTCTGCCTCCCAAGGGCTAGGATTAAAGGAGTGCACCACTAGACTAGCCCCTTCTTCTTCCTCCTCCCTCTTCTTCCTCTTTCTCCTCCTCCCGTCTTCTAATTCTCCTCTTCCTCCACCTCTTCCTTCTTCTCTCTTCTCCTCTTCCTCTTCCTCCTCTCCTTCCTTATTTTTAAAACTTTTCTTGTCTTGAAACTATGTCTCGATTAAAAGGGCATTAAAGCCTGGGCTACACAGTGTTCAGTCAGGCCTGCAACAGTCAAACATTGTCTCAAAGCAACAAAGCCAAACAGAAAACCTACAGATAAGCAAGGCTATATTAAAAACTATTTCAAGGGAAACACAGATGATGGAGCCCCTCACCCTTCACCCCGGGATCTCCCGCCAAGGTGACATTGTTGTCTTGCAGCTCACCCATCCTCTGCTTGGCCTTTGCCACCGCAGCTGGCCTTCGCCAGTTGTCCTCAGCTGTTCTTGGCCCTGGAGCTCTGCTCCAGGCAAGGCTCAACCTTTCCCTTGTGAGCTAGGGCCCAGCCACAGGGCTGAAGGCACAGGTGGAAAGGGCCTCCCTATCCAGCTGCTACGCTGGCCCTAGGCTGCTAAAGGCTTCCAGCTGCAATCTTCTCCAGAGAGTGGATTGATTACTGGGGAGGTAGACAGTGAGGAGCCCCAGCTCCTGGCCTGCGGCTGGTATTTAGTAAGTAGCGCTCAGATGTCAGTCTGTACAGACCCACCTCTGACTCCCACCCTGCTGTACCCACCTGCTGTCCCCAGCACCTAGCACCTGGCCTCCCTTTGCACAGGTCCTGGGCTTCTTCAAGAGGCCTGTCCCTAAAGCGTGATTGTTTCCAGCTTTGTTCCTTCAGGATTTTTTTTCACCCCTCAGTCTGCATTCTCAAAAACCTGGGTCAGACAGACATGGCAGCCCGTGCCTCTAATACCAGCAAAGGGAGGTAGACTCCTGTGAGGTGGAGGTTAACCTGGTCTGGTGAGTTTCTGGTCAGTCTGGGCAACATAACAAGACTCTGTTTTAAAAACAGACAAACATTGGCCTGGAGAGCTGGTTCAGTGGTTATGCACACTTAACCGCTCTTGCAGAGGACAGGGCTTGGTTCCCAGCACTCACATGGTGGCTCATAACTCACAATTGGAGTATCCATTCCAGTCCCAGGGGATCCAGTGCCCTCTTCTGACCTCAGCAGGCACCACACACACACACATGTGGTGTATAAACATACATGTAGGCAAAACGTTCACACAAAATTAAAATCCTTGATAAAAATAACACAACCCAAAAATCCAGGTCACATGGGCTCTCTTGGTACACTGTCCCCATGCTTGACCGAGTAAAGCCAAGGTCTCCATCATAAATGGCCAATGGAGACTCATGGAGGCCAGGAGACAGGCACATGACAAAGGTGGGGACCTGGTCCTAGGCATCAATCAAGCTCCACCTCTCTCTAGCCTTTTCCCTGGGTAGTTGGCATCACTCGTGTCTACAGAGATGAATGTCACGGAATGTGTAGGACACAGGTAAGGCTTGCTCAGGCAGGCTTTTCTGAGGTCCAGACAGCAAGGACCTACAGACATTGCAAACCCCAGCAGCAGCTGACCATGTTTGGAACAGGATGAAGGCTGGGAGCTTCTGGGTGTTGGCTCAGAAGCCCTGTGAGGGCAAAAGGGCTGGTGAGCATTTGTTTGGTGTTTTCTGAGCCCAGATCCAGGCCAGGACTTCAATATCTCCCTTCCCCGGTTAAAGTTAGTTCAGTGGCTCTTGTCAAGGTAATGGGATCACATACTTAGGGCCTTAGAGATGGGGCAGGAAGGTTGATACTCTGCCTGGACCACCCTGGGCCAGCTCCTCTGTGCTTGCACGGTTACAGACAGTGCCCCGGTGAGGCCCAGCTTACAACTGACTCTGAGGATTGCCTGAGTAGGGAATGCTCAGCAGTGTGGGGTGCCAGCTGGAGGAGTAGCTGTCAGAAGTCTTCCTGTGCCTGGGGAGTAAGCAATGCTAGCCTCAGTTCCAGCTTTTTTGTCTAAGCCAGCTCCCAGTTGTCACTGCCCTGTCTCCACACCCATAGAAGATTGTGGTTGGCCTAAAACCAGCCAGCAAGGATGCGAGGGCTGTGGGCAGTGTGGGAGGCCAGGCCACTGAGCAACATTCCCCTCTGTCCAGCCTTTCCTCAGGCCTAGGACTATCCATAGTGCGCACCTCTGACCCAGGAGCACTGTTGGTAGGGGTGAAGAGGCCAGGAGAATAAGAACTTCGGTAGAGAGACCTGTGTCGCGTCTGTCAGACCAGGCGGGAGGTACTTCATATATATATATCAGTTTTTCATTACTCAGTAAGACAATCAGCTGTCATCCTATAACTGTGCCGTCTTACGTCTTATAGAGTCTCGGAGAGGTTAAGCAACGTCAAAAGTTGTCAGCATTAGGATCCAGACCAGGTTCTGCCTGGTTTCAGAATCTGGATTTTTTTCCTGCAACGTACTGATCTAGAGTGAGGCCTTGGCTCTGGCTGGATCCGGGGCCTGGAGGAAGCCTAGGAGGACTTGGTCTGTGGCAGAAGAGGCAGGGAGGAAGGACCACCAACCCACTGCCATGCTTTGAGCATCCCTTGGTCAGAGGAGGAAGAGGAGGCTAGCAGGAGGCCATCTGGAGTTGCTACGGTGACAGGAGCAAAAGGGCCAGCTGCTGGGGCCAGCTGCGATGGCACTGGGGATGTGACCACCATGAGGCCCTGTTCTTGCTTCACAGATGGGAGTATTTCCATGCATGGCTGTTTTAACAATAGGACATCTGCTTCATGAACATGGAGTCACCTTCTATTCATCTTCTTTTTCTTTTTTTATGGTACCAGTGTTTTGTTTGCATGTGTGTACCCGGTGCCCGCGAGGATAAGAGAGGGTGCTGTATCTCGGGAACTGGCATTACTGTTGTGAGCCTCCACGTGGGTCCTGGGAACGATACTCAGGACCCCTGCAAGTGCTTTTAACCACTGAGCCCTACCTCCAGCCCCAGCTGTTCTCTACTTTTAATCTTTGAAAATTCCTTTCAGTGCTTAATAACTTTTAGAGAATAAGATTCTGTGTTTCATCGTTTACTCTAAGCATCTTATCCTTTTTCATATTATTATACATGGAACCATTTTCTTTTGGGTTTTGGGTTGCACATTTTCAGTATATGGAAATCACATTGATTTTTTTCCCCCTCCATCTTTGTGTGTGTGCGTGCATATTTACATGTAGGCGGGCACATGTATATGTGTGTTTGCACATATGTGTTGTGTGCGTATGAAAGCCCAAGGTTGTTGTCAAGAATCATCCTTTGAGCTGGGCGGTGGTGGCGCACGCCTTTGATCCCAGCACTCAGGAGGCAGAGGCAGGCAGATCTTTGTGAGTTTGAGGCCAGCCTGGTCTACAAAAGCTAGTTCCAGGACAGCTAGGGCTACAGAGAGAAACCCTGTTTCGAAAAACAAAAACAAAAACAAACAAACAAACAAAAAATCATCCCTTGTTGCTCTCCCACCTTACTTGAAGCAGGGTCTCTCAATCAAACCCAGAGCTCGTCAATATGGCTAGTCTCCATAGCTTAAGGCTGGGATTCCAGGCAGGCTTCCATCTGCTACACCCACCCAGTATCTGTGTGGGTTCTGGGTTCTTAACCCCAGTCCTCCCACTTTTACGGCAAGAGCTTTAACCAGTGAGCCATCTCCCCAGCCCACATTGATTTGGTTGTTCCTTCAGTAAGTGTGCTGACCTGGTTTGTTAGTTCTGATAATAAGGTGATGGGAATATTATTTTAAGGTGTGTTCCTTTTGTTTATGCTGCATTTGTTTAACCCTGTGAAGCTGTGATTCTTTGCCTGTCTAGAACGCCTGACGATGATCTAATAAAGATCTGAACGGCCCATAGTGAAGCAGGAACAAGGATAGGTGGGGCAGGCAGAGAGGATAAATAGAAGGAGAACTCTGGGAGAAGGGGTTAGTAGCCCGAAAGAAAGGAGGACATGGGGGCCAGCCATCCAGCTCCACAGCAATTCACGGAGTAAGAGTAATATGCAAAGAAGAGAATAGGAAAAACACAGAGGCCAGAAGGTAGATGGGGTAATATAAATTAAGAAAAGTGGGCAAGGAAAAAGCCAAGCTATGGCCGGACATTTATAAATAAGACTCCGTGTGTGATTCGTTTGGGAGCTGGGTGGTGGGCCCTGCAAAGGAGTCCAAAGAGCATAAGGTCACATTACGACAACAATAAGGTCTTTATTTACTGTGGTGCTGAAGACAGAGACCCAGAGCTTCTTACATGCTGGGCAGGCGTTCTGCCACTAGCTCCACTCTCAATCCTAATCCTTTTAAAACATTGAAAATTAGGAGTTGTGTGGTGGCACATACCATTAACCCCAGTGCTTGGGAGGCAGATGCAGGCGGATCTCTGTAAAATAGAGGCCAACCTGGTACACACAGCGAGTTCCAGGACAGCCAGAGCTGTTGCACAGAGAAACCCTGTCTCGAAGAACCAGGAAAAAAAAAGTTTAACTATGAACTAGTTAATTAATTTCTGCATGTGTCCACATGTGCCGCAGTGTGAGTAGAGGTCAGAGGACAACTGTTGGGGTCAGTTCTCTCCTTCTACCACGTGGGTCCCGGATGTTGAAGTCAGGCCGTCATGTGTAGCGTCAGGTGCCTTTCCCTGCTGAGTTGTCTTCTGGGCCCTTAGTTTGAATCCCTTTATTTTATTTATGTGTGTCTGTCTATGCTGTGTGTGTGCTGTGCACCTCAGAGCTGGGCTGATAGGTGGTTGTGAGCCATGAAGTGCATGCTGGGAACCGAATCCAGGTCCTCTGAAAGACAAGCCAGTGCCCTTCACCACTGAGCCATCAGCCCCCGGTCATTTTTAATGGGTTCTTTAAGAGAGTCCACGTCTAAGATCACATCCTGGTGACCAGACACAGCTCATTTTTTTCTCTTCTCTTCTCTTTCTTTTTTCTTTTTTTGAAAAAAAAACTTTATTTAACTTTATTTCCTGCACATTAGTACAACGATGTCAGATTCTCTGGAACTGGAGTTCAGACAGTCTTGAGCTGCCATGTGGGTGCTGGGAACTGAACCCAGGTCCTCTGGAAGAGAGTCAGTGCTCTTAACTGCTGAGCTATCTCGCCAGCCCCTTATTTTTTCTTTTCCCATCAGATATTTTCCATTTCTTTCTCCTCCAGGCTTCCTTTACAGGAACAGCCATAGAAATAGGACGATTGAGACCAACCTGTTATAGGAAGACTTTATCTGACTGACATTGTTCCTAAGTTGTTTTATCACAAGAAACTTTGGTATATAATAGAACAAGAATGGTTAAGATACAGCACAGAGCCGGGCGGGAGTCAGAGGCAGGTGGATCTCTGTGAGTTCGAGGCCAGCCTAGTCTACAAGAGCTAGTTCCAGGACAGGCTCCAAAACTACAGAGAAACCCTGTCTTGATAAACAAAACAAGCCGGGCGGTGGTGGTGCACACCTTTAATCCCAGCACTCGGGAGGCAGAGGCAAGCAGATCTCTGTGAGTTTGAGGCCAGCCTGGTCTACAAGAGCTAGTTCCAGGATAGGCTCCAAAGCTACAGAGAAACCCTGTCTCAAAAAACCAAAACAAAAAGAAAAACAAAACAAAACAAAAAATACAGCACAGGTCCAGCATCCCTTCCCGCTTGGGACCTTCTGCCTCTGCCCAGGAGACTCAATGTCAGTCCTTTGTCCCTCTGTCTTCAGAGACCCTCAGACTCCCACTCAAGCCCCAGGGCAAGAGGACTGCCTCCAAAACTGCTCTCTCCTCCTGAAAAAAAAAAAAACAAAACACCTAACTGCCTTTGCAATAGAGAGTCCTGAAGTGTGGAGGGGGTCTGTCCCGACTGCTACAGAACTGGCGCCTGTGAGCCTGGGAGGGGCCAGTCTGTAACACAAGAGAGGGAGGGCACCACTATGTTCTTGGTTCCCTCGGGCAAGGAATGTGGAAAGACCACTGGGACCCATCTAGGGGTCTCCATCTCTGGTCTCCAGTCACCAGCTTAGATTCTGAACGATGGGGATGAGAAAGGACTGTCTATCTATTCCTCTTGGACCCTGAGCTGGGGTCATGTGGGCTATGGGAGGCACCAGAGTGTGAGTTCTGTAGTCGCCTTCAGGACACTGGGCTCCAGGCCCACAGGCTGCCAGAGTCACCTGGCCAGCTCACCCATCTGGCAGGAGCCCAGTTCCCTGGCAGTGCTCTGCTCTACCTAGCTGTGCCTCTAGCTGTGCCTTTCCTCGCGATAACAGAAGTGCAAACATATGTCTATGTGCATGTGTGTATGCATGTGAATGTAAACACATGTGTACATGTGTTTGAATGTATGCGTGTTTACGTGTGCATGTGCTTGTGTGTAGATGTACACGTGTGTGTGTATATAAGGCTGAGCCTGAGGGGCCCTGGCTGGCTTGAGATCCAGAGCTCAGGGAAGCCTACCTGTAGCCAGGCTCCCCGACCCCTCCACCCCACAACCTGGGTTCCTGGACCTCAGTGTCTGTCAGCTGTAGGGGTGAGGAAGGCAGAGAGGTCAGGAGGTCCCAGGTCTATGAGGAAGCTCCTGAACTTTCCAGGCTCCAGGTCAGGACAGCAAGCACTGAGAACTGGAGCTTAGCTGCCACACCCAGGGAGGAGAGACGCCCTCCCCTGCCTCGTGGCAGACCCAGTGGTGGACAGGAACTGTGAGCTCGCCTCTCCTGGCTCCAGGCAACGGCCCTGCCCACCTCTGGAGAATTCCATGACTCAGGTAAGAGGGGTGGGGCTCAGCCAAAGTCTCCTAACCCAGGTCGTGGGGCAGCGCTCTGCTGTCCTTGTGGTGTCTCCGGGAGGTGCACACTGGGTGTGCCCCAAACACTGTGGTCTATAGGGTGGCACCTAGGAGGTCACTGTGAGAGTGTATGACACACAGAGGGGCAGAGCTGTGGGCAGGGGGGGCCAAGGGATGTCTGAAGTAACTGCTGCTTGGCTGCTCCCCTCAGCCTATCTGAGGACCCTCCGGGTTGACTGTATACCTCTCCCACTGCTGTTTCCAGGCCTTTTGGCTTCTGCCCTCACTAGCTCTGGTTGTCTTTCCCTTAGCGTCTCTGCTACTCTCTGGTAGAGGTGGGTCCTTCATCTGCCGCTGCCTTCACACAGCTACCCCAGTGAACAGACAGACACTGCAAATTGACAAGGAACACGAGTTTGGGTGGAGAGAAGGTATAGAAGAAAGAAAACGGCAAGGGACAGGCAGTCAAGCCAACAGCCTGCCAGGCAGGGCAGACTTAGACAGCCCCTCGGAGGGCCTGAGGAGAAGGGAGTCAGTGACTGGTAACAAAACAGACCTGACAGGACTTCACAGAAGGACCTGACCTCAGCGGCTGAGGGAAGCAGCAAGCAAGCTGTGGTGGCTGGACTGTCTGAGAACTCCAGGGAAGGAGCAGGGGCCCAGTCTGACAAACTGGAGCCCAGGAGGTGGGTGTATCCAGTTTGAGTATTAGCGTCTGTGTTGGGGGTCTGCCTGAGAGCAGAGGAAGCACTGAAGGTGCCGAGCTCAGGAAAACTCCCGTGTAATGAGCTGAATCGTGCCTCATAATTCATGTTGAAGTCCAGCCCCTCAGCACCTCAGTATTGGAGATAGGTCTTTAGATTTATTTTTCTTTATAGTGTGTTTGTGCATACGTGCATGCATGTGTGTGTGCACGTATGTGTTTGCACTGTGTGCATGCATGTGTGTGTGCATGTGTGTGCATGCATGTGTGTGTGCATGTGTGTGTATGCACTGTGTGCATGCATGTGTGCGTGCATGTGTGTGCACGCACTGTGTGCATGCATGTGTGCGTGCATGTGTGTGTTTGCA
>JAQHUG010000004.1:14753389-14772357 GCA_028555095.1 Dicrostonyx torquatus
AAAAAAAAAGAAGTTAAATTCTCACTATTTGCTGATGATATGACAGTTTACATAACCGAGTGCTGGGATTAAAGGCGTGCACCACCACTACCCAGCAAGAAAGTGACTTTGATTTTTTTAAAAAAAGTCCTGAGCCCTAAGCTAAAGGGGAGGCATGGTTGGCTAGGGAGCAGCTGGCTCTGCAGTCTGGCCTCAGCCTCATCCTACTGGGGACATAGAGGCCAAGTTCCTTCCCCTTAGGACTCTGGGGAGCTTGGGCCTGACCCTGTACATGTCTAGGGCCCTGGAGCACTCTTCCTGGCCTCTGGCTGGCAGGTTAGTTGCCTGAGGTAGCACTTAGCATTGTGCCACAGAATCAAGCCTTGACTTCTAACCTGATTTTAGTCCTGATTTACTAAGCCACCAGGGCCAGAGGTCTCTTTGCCTGTAGCCTGAGGAGCAGTTGGGCCTACTGGAAGCCTTGTGGCCTGGAGGCCCCCTAGAAGAGGCTGTGCTGTGGTAATGCCTACTGTAGGTGGGGTGGGGAGAGCAGGGACAAGCCAGGGTCCTAGGATGTAGGTGGAAGGCTGAAGGAGGAGGGAGCAAGGCATCCACATACATCCACTGTGCTCGAAGGTTCAGAGACTTGGTGCTTGCTGTGGTCTACCCAGAGTGCTAGTAGGTGTTTATACCGCCCGTGGTCAGCAAACGTGTCAGTGAAGGGACCTCCACGCGCTGAGTACTCAGCATGTCCTAGATGCAGGGCAGACGTGCGACGTCTGTCATCTCACAGACTCTTATCACACAGCACATTTGTTTACACGAGTGTCTACTGCTTGGTGCCAGGAAGCCAGGGTGGGCTGGGGCCTAGGGGTGCTGCAGTTCCCGTTCTCACAGGAAGTACACTCTCGCGGAAAGAGAGACAAGCAGCAGTGGGGACTACAGTGAACACTTACAACCAAGGAGAGAGATGCTGCAGGGCCTGGCATGGTAGCGTGTCCAGATGCAGTGGGAAGCCTGTCCTCAAAGGACAGCAAGTGTGAACCCCAAGTCGTGCTATGTTGTGAGACTAGAAGGCAGCAAGAGTGCTAACACTGGCAAACAGTGTCTGAACCTGAGACACAAAATCCCTGGACTCCGGACTAAGGTCTTAGGAGTCTTGGGAGGGTCTGAAGAAGGTTGGGGCGTAAAGGGAATGCCCTGTACATGATCTCCACCCAGGTGTGGAGACTGAGGCCCTGTGGTTCCTTAGGGAGGTGGAAACTTTGATCTGAACTGAAACAGTCCTAGCTGGGGGATTCTGGGACTTAGGAAAGGGAGGTGTGGGTAGATGAGGTACATGCACAAAAGTGTAGATGCGCGCGCGCGTGCGCACACACACACACACACACACACACACACACACACACACACACACACACACACTATAGGAATTTTGAAGTAACAATTATAGACTGAAAACACCCATGTGCTAGATCCCAGGGTTCCACAATGATCTATGAAGGACAGAGTTAAACAGATTATTTTGTGGCACGGGGAATTTGGAGTTACATTCGAAAGCACATAGAGTGTTCTTAAAAAGTGTTCTTTGGCCTTGGACATCACTGCCACACACCACAGGCAGTTAGTTCTGCTTGCTGTGCTGCAGTAACCCCAGCTCCTTACTGTTTGGCTCCAGAGTGTCAGCAAAGTACAGACAGACAAGGGCCAACCATTACAGTGGTAATCTGAAAAACCGGCCCCGGTAGCAACAGGGACAGGCGGAAGCCACAAGCAAGCAGCCATCCTTAGGCTTCCATCAAGAAGTGCTCCCACAGCCTTGGGCTAGACAGACAGCACACTGTCCTGCTGATGCCAAATCCTCAGAAGGGTCAGCAGGGTCAGCGGGACACAGAGCGATCGGGTGCCGTGGGGCTGACTGTCCCTGGCCCCTGGGATCTGACTGACCAGGTCAGTTAGGAGTGTCAGAGTTCTAGGTACTCCGCCACTACGCGTAGATTCAGTTCTTTGAAGTGCCACTTAGCTCTGGGCAGACCCCGGCACACTGATGCTCCTTACAACTTATTCCCTGCATTTCTGCATGGCAATGTAGCCATTAAGCAAATTTTATTTTTCTTGGTTGCTGTTAGAATTAAAAATAACTCAAGGTCTTGGGAGGGGACACGAGGCCACCTTTGTGCAATCATTGTCTGTATGTCTGAGGAGACTGGGGCTGCTCCTACAGGACCCCCTCCAGCTGGGTTGTAGAGGGCTAGGCAAGAGCTCTTACTAAGCTACTGCCAGTCACCAACTGTGGCGGCCCACACAGCGTTGGGAAATTTCGTGACTCCTGGAAGGGGTGTGAGTCAAAACCAGTCCTGAAATACGGAGGCCGTGGAAATGGAAACAAGCGTCCAGCACCCCTGGGTGGCTGTTCACACCAGCAGTTACACACCAGACTCCTCTCACTCTCTACAAAGGCATACGGTGGGTGCTGTCCCTCTCATCTGAAGTAAACAGTTTAGCCAGAAACAGCCACAGCGCCCACATACAATGAACAGTGTCACTGTCAAGAGGTGACCATAATGGCCACTGCATCCTGGGGCTATCACCAGCACTACTAGGACAAACTGTCAATAGCAGATAGGAGCAGACTTTAATCTTCATGCTGAGCAATGATTATTTCAATAGAAATAATACCTTAGCAACTATCCTCTAGTGCTAGGGAGGCAGAGGCCGGAGGATCTCTGTTGATTTGAGACCAGCCTGGTCTATACAGCAGTCTCTGGAATTCTGAGACCATGGCAAAGCAATTTCTAGCTAGCAAGACTGATTATATTATGAGGTATGTTAAATGTTTTATGTACTCATTTAATCTCTGGCAATGAGAAAACTGTTCAGAAGACACATCATTTACCCTCCCCACTCTTCTCTCCCTGCTACTCCTTTCCTTTCCTCTTCCCTTCCTTCCTCAGAGATTTCCTGAGGCCCAGAGTGCAATAAACACAAGACTAAGGGTTAGGCTGTGGCTGAGGTGTGCTCAGGCCCCGAGTTGAAGAGGATAAGGCTTACTGTATTACCGGTAACTATGGAAGTCTCATCCCTTGGTCACACGCAGGCTAAACACGGTTTAGTGCCGTTGTTTGAGAGTTCGCAGTTAGCTGTCTGAACTTCACAGCTGCCCCACACACATGACGTGGTCAGCCATGGAAACACAAAAGGGCCTAGTGGAACGCCTGACCGACACAGGAGGCGTCCCGTGAACACTGGCTGCTGCTACTGACAGCAAAATGACATACAGCGACCAAATATAAGAGACCAGAAATACTGTCCTGAGTCCATTTCTCTCATAGCCACAGACATTTCTTTTTTTTATATTTATTTATTTATTTATTATGTATACAATATTCTGTCTGTGTGTATATGCCTGCAGGCCCGAAGAGGGCACCAGACCTCATTACAGATGGTTGTGAGCCACCATGTGGTTGCTGGGAATTGAACTCAGGACCTTTGGAAGAGCAGGCAATGCTCTTAACCACTAAGCCATCTTTCCAGCCCGCCACAGACATTTCTAACAAAGCTACGTCACTGAAAAGAGATGGGTCT
Organism: Dicrostonyx torquatus; assembly: GCA_028555095.1. Classification (NCBI taxonomy): domain Eukaryota; kingdom Metazoa; phylum Chordata; class Mammalia; order Rodentia; family Cricetidae; genus Dicrostonyx; species Dicrostonyx torquatus. The sequence continues at coordinate 14,756,954 of JAQHUG010000004.1, forward strand.
GAAGAATGGCCTCTGTCCTTATCTCAGAAGCAAGCCAACAGGAAGGGAGAGAATGGCCCTGAGGCAGATTTAAAGTTAAAGTAATGGGGCAGGAGGCCACTTCTACTATTTATGTGAAATTTTTGCCATGACACAGGCATTTTTAGTCTTCCTGTAAGACTATGTGGCACCTTCAGCACTGTCTAAGATGGAGCTGGGGTTGTAGAGCAAGTCCTCTAAGTTGCATGGGATTGGGTAGGTGGGGCTCAACTAAGGGAGGACACTCGCATTTCTACCCGGAGGCTTCAGGGACAGCTCAGGAGAATTCTTGGGGGATGTGACATTGACTGAAACCTTTCTCTCTCACACACATACACACACACACACACGCACGCATGTATACACACACAACACATGCATGCATGTACACATACACAGCCTACATGCACACACATACATGCTGTGGGATAATGCTCTTGTACACTGTAAAGATTTGTCATTAATATCAGCTTAATTAATAAAATGCTGATTGGCCAGTAGCCAGGCAGGAAGTATAAGCAGGGCGACCAGACTAGGGGAATTCTGGGAAAAGAAAAGGAGACATGCAGTTGCAAGTCAGATGCAGAGGAAGCAAGATGAGAATGCCATAGTGAGAAAAGGTATGAGCCATGTGGCTAAACACAGATATGAATTATGGATTAATTTAAGTTGTAAGAGCTAGTTAGTAATAAGTTTGAACAATAGGCCAAACGGTTTATAATTAATATAAGCCTCTGTGGGTTTGGGACTGAACGACTACAGGATTGGGCAGGACAGAAACTTCTGTCTACACACACACACACACACACACACACACACCCTTTACCATGAGCACCTCACTGAAGAGAAATGCGGCATGCCCCAGCCTGTGGTGTACTGCCGCCCTCAGGGCTGTCCTGGTTTTCATTCATTGCACACGAAGCCACACAACAGGTCTCAGAAACCAAGCACTTTCTGAGCATCTGGCATATCACTGACACTTGCTGAGTGGGATGAACAAAGGACTTCAGAGCCACACAATAATCTTGGGACAAGTCTCAGAGAAACTACTGTAGAGAAAGAGAAGTGACACGCAATCTGCGTAAGTCACCTGCCAAAGGATGTGGGACTCTTCCATTGCAGCCCCTCAGAACACCTGCAGCGAGGGTGGGGATATGAGGTCTCCATGTCTTCCAGGAAGTGCTCCTCTATAGTCTACTTCAACTTTGCTGCCTGGGTGTCTTCTGCTCTCTGGCAGGCAAGGCTGGGACCAGGAGAGCAAGCTGGGCACACAGGGTGTTTCCCTGAGACTTCGGTTTCTCACTTTGTATAAAACGTAGGACTTAAGAACCCCTCTCATTATGACTGGCTATCAACTGGCCCTAGTGGGGGCTCTAAACCTCTCTATTCCTCGCCATGACTGCTGACCCCACTGTAGCTGTAAAGTCAAGCAGGCGCAGGTTTCATATAGCCAGCTTCCCAGTAGACACCTATGTTCTCCGAGGTCACTCATGTATTCTGGCCATTCAGCTAATGGTCTTCAAGGCCAGCCTTATTTAGAGCTAAAGACAGCAGGGACACATTTTGTCAGGATGCACTCCAAGAGTGTCATGTCTGAAAGTCAAATCAAAAACCCAGAAAGGCATCCTTCCCTGTACATTTCTGTACGGAGAACAATGATGCCACCCTGTGTGGCTGCGGGACATCCAGCATCCTCACTGGGGAGCGTCTCCATCCCTGACACACCAACAAATGCTGCTTGGCAGCTGCAAAGGCCAGCTGTGTGCCAGTGGACACCCTCAGGCCATCTCAGCTCCACTTTCTGTACTCTGCCCCGCTGGCACTTCTCAGGCCCCCTTGTGGCTCCTGCCAGGGACTTTTGGGTTACTGTGTCCTGAGGACCACTGTGTCCGAGGAAGGGAGAGGTGTTTGAGAGGGACAAGGGGGTTGCCAGGTAGGACATGAGCTTTTCTGGCCCTGGCCAGCCCAGGACGGCAGCAGGCTATCTCAGCCCAGGTGGTTCTGGTTGGAGCCCTGGCTTTCACACTTTCTTCGGGATTCCTGGCCTGTGGCTTGGTCCTGACACGGGAGAAACCTTCCTCTGAAGCCAGGAGCTTGGTCTTAGTCCAAAGCTCCTCACAGCAACTCTGCTGTTTTGAGTTTTGCAGCCAGAGGTAATGCTAGACTCTTAAGTGTGGCCGGAACATTTCTTTTTTATCTATCAGCTCCAGTGAAATCAACCTACCACAGTGGGACATCCGGACGCTCCGCTCAGAGACAAAGCAGAAGTCTGATTTGGCGGAGTGACTTGGATGTAGCAAGCACACCAAAAGCCTGTCTCTGTTGTCAGTCACGTGATCTGGTGAAAACCCACAGGAAGTCAGCGAGCAGATGTAGGGTACAACTGTAATAATTTTATTACCGCAGAAGTTCAGCGGAGATTTCCAACTTCCACCCAAAGTCTACACAGATAGCATCAGACGTCCAGCGAGCACCTGGCAGGGTTCCAAGAAGCTAATGCAATTTACAACCAAACAGCTACACAGCACACTAAAGAAAGTTTTCTGCACACAGTAAGTAGCATAGACAAGTAGAGGGTGGCCACTGGGTCTGAGGCAGCCAAAACTGGCTGGCAGCTGGGGCGGGCTGGGACTGACCAGCAAGCCACTGTCCACAGTGCTGGTTTGTGGTGGGCTGCTCACAGTGGAAAAGTGGCTTCATGAGCCTGTCACAGGGCAGCAAAGAAAACTGTGTTCCTTGTGAAGCCCGTGTCTGTATTACAGATGTGGGGATCATACAGCCTCTTGCCATCCACCCACCTCAGACATCAGAGTGTAACTCCCACCCTTCCTCTAACAGTCACTGAGCATCAACTACATCTGGATGCTGCATTTGGGGCAGCAGAGGGGAGAGAGTCTCTGTGCAGACCTGGGTGGACTCCAGCAGGGGTCATAGGTGCCAGCAGAGCATGGAGAGCTGGAAGGAGGAGGGACCTGAAGACTCTCATGGTCCTGCCTAATACTGGGACCAGAAGAGCTAGGTTGGGCATCTGGTGGGAGAAATGGTGAACTGGCAAACTTGGAAGCACCCATACCATCAGTCCATTTGATTGATGGAAGGACAGAACGGGTTGTAGACATGTCAAGACGCAGCCCCCAGCAGAAAGAGGACAAGCACTGAGCAGTGGCGCTGGGGACAAAGTGTGTCTGCTTCTCAGGAATTTGTGATTACTAGTTTTGTTTCTTAAAGTTTTTATAAATTATTTACTCATCTTATGTGTCTAGGTGTTTTGCATGCATGTATGTATGTGCACCAGGGACGTGCCTGGTGCTTGCAGAGACCAGAGGGGGTGTCAAGTCCCCTGGACTGTAGTTAAGGATGGTGGTGAGTCACCATGTGGGTGGGGAATCAAACTTGGGGACTTTCTAAGAGCACCCAGTGCTCTTAACCACTGAGCCATCTCTCCAGCCCCTACTTTTGCTTTTGAGTTAGTAATAGGGGTCTCACTATGCTCTCCGGATTGGCCTCAAATACTTGTAATCCTAGTATTAGTGAGGATTACTGAGGCACAAGGATCCCAAGTGAGTGAGTTCTAGGATATCCTGGACTATCTAAAGAGACACTGTCTAAAAACAACACTGCTGTCTTAGTTACTTTTCTATTGCTGTCCTGAAACACTACAGCCAAGGCAACTTGTGAAAGAGAGCATCTATTTGGACTTGGGGTTCCAGAGGGTTAGAGTCCATGATGGCAGAGCAAAGCCATGGCAGCAGAACATCTGAGAGCTCACACCTCAACCAGAAAGTAGGAGGCAGAGAGCATGCTGGGATGGGTATGAGTCTTGAGTCTTGTGAAACATCAACACCCACTCCCTGAGACACATCTCCTCTAACAAGGCCACACCTCCTAATTCTTCCCATGCAGTTCCACCAGCTGGGGACCAAGTATTCCAACATAAGAGCCAATGGGGCCGATTCCCGTTCAAAACACTACAACATAGATAAACGAAAACACAAAGCTGTAAATATGAAGCCTATGACCAGGTGGTTCAGGTCACAGTACACGGCATGTCCAGGAATATAGTCATTGGCTATGCGGGGGGCCAGCTGGGAATTTCCAGCTAGTAGGCATAATCCACTTGGAGCTCAGAAATGGGTCCACCACTTCTGAGTGTCGACAGTGAGCCTAATGGCTTTTAGCATAGAGTCTAAGAGGGAGAGTAAGGGATGTAAGTTGACACTCCCCACACTGACCAGCAAATCACTGTATTTTTGTTGTTGATATTACTTTCATTTTTTAGAGATGCATTAAACTAGTTTTTAATGTTACATGAAATGGGTTTATGACGTTTTCATACATGCACGCAGTGTACTGTACTTTGCGCATACCTCTCTCAGCCACAACTTGAGGCTCAATATGTGAAGCCTGAGCAAGTACCCTGCTGGGACCTCCCTCTAAGGGCAGAGGCCCCAGGAAAGGATAGGGGCTTCCCTTTGCTTCAGTCCTCAATGTCTCATTGCTGGGTGCTTGTGGCTGCCTGGAGCTGCAGGGGCGGGGGGCTGGGGGCTGGCTGGTGTGGTGTGGCCAACAGCAGGTTAGGTACACAGCACAGAATTGTCTGTAAAACTTTTGCTACAAGCTGGCCTGGAGGGGATTCAGGGACAACTAGAACTGTGCCCTCCCCTTCTGAGGGGAGCTTATCAGAGAAGGGAGGCAGATGCTTGGACGGAAGGAGTGGGCTTGCAGAGTATGTGTGATCTGACGACAACACCAGATACCCCCCCTCCCTGCCTAACAGATGTGCCCCTTAGTATGCAAGAGCATGGCCAGAGGCTTAACAGGTCAGAGAGTGATACATAAAATAAAATAAAAATGCTTGGGGCTGGAAAGACAGCTCAGTGGTTAAGAGCATTGCTTGCTCTTGCAGAGAACCCAGGTTTGGTTCCTACCATCCACGGGACTGCTCACAATCAGTTCTAAGGGATCTGATGCTCTCTCCCGGCCTACACAGGGACCAGGCACCAACTGGTGCACGTGCGCGCGCGCGCGCACACACACACACACACACACACACACACACACTAAAATCATTTACAAAGACTAAAAGGGTCCCGTACACCGGAGGAGTTAGTGGAGCAGTGGTCCAGAGTTTCCTGGGACAAATGAGCCCCAAGGAGAAAGGAGCTGTGCAGTTTGAAACTCGGAGATACTTCAGTCTGCCCTCAGACGTACATGGGCCATGGTATCATGTTGTATTTCACACAGCTATCAATGTGGTAAAGGAAGTGAACCCTCTCACAGATGGACTTGTTATGGGGTGAGGGGCTAGAGTGAAGTACAGTGTATAAAATAAAAAATTCCATTTTCAGTGAGTTCTTTCTCTCAGACTCTTGTTCAGGTTGCAGTGTGGGTAAAGAAGGCAATGCAGGCCTCGAATGCAAGCCTGAACTGCTTATCTGCAATCAGTCGTCTTCACGCTAATTTTTCCAGACTAATTTGTGAACGAGGGAGATGGGTGAAGAATTAGAAGCAGGTTTTGTATCATATTTAGTTAAATTCATGAAAAATAAGGATCTTTGCCATATTTGAGATGTGTGTACAGGGAGCTATGCATGAAATGAGATGCAGAGGATGACGGGACAAGGACAGACAGGAGACTCAGCAGTGACCTCCAGCCTTTGCCATGTATGTCGCAGAGGTATTTGGAAAGACAGTAAAGACAGTCTGTACCTTCTCGGGAGTTAGTGTGTCTGAACATTCTTTGGATTTAAGCTGTAAGCAAATTTGATGGTCCCTAGGCTTCCACAGGAACCTGTCACTATTAGCAAACCTGCTGAGGTTATTCCTTAGCAAGAGGGAGCCAGGTGTGGTCAGCACTTATTGGTGCCCACCTCAGCAGAGAGGACTCTCCTCTGCTCACAGGAGGAACCGCCTGCTCTGGGCAGCATGTGGAAAGCTTTGGAGAGCTTTGTGGCTGCTAAGCTGCCTCCTTCAGTACACAGGAAGGGAATCAGACTGAAACCCTGTGTGTGTGTGTGTGTGTGTGTGTGTGTGCGTGCGTGCACGTGTGTGTGTGTGTGTTTGTGTGTTTGTGTGTGTGTGTGTGTGTGTGTAGCAGTGAATGTCAAACAAGCTCTGTGAAGGACCCACAGCCCTAAATTCACATTTTTTTGGGTGGGGGTGGGTGGGGAGGCTTGCTGATATAGGTCTCACTCTGTAGTCTGGATTGATCTTGGAATTCAGTGTGTAGCTCAGGATAGCCTTGAACTTATGGCCACCCTCCTGTCTTAGCCTCCTAGTACAGGGGTTACATGTATGAGTCACCACACATATTTCCGAATCCACAATTTTATGGCACAAAGGAGGAAGAAACTCCACCTCTGTGCTTCCCATGGATGGGTTTCCCAGTGACCCAAGTGAGGGCCATGGAGGCTGAACTAGACCTGAGGCTTCCCCGCCTGGTGACACATGGTTATGCAACACAAGTCATCTCTGAATTCAAAGCACATCACATGGTTTGTTTATATTTTCAAAGCCACAAGGACTAACCAATCTCAAAAGTCAGTGTTCCACATCACTGACTGGGCTGGCCCTACAAGGCAGACAGCAAGGCTCGGTGGATACACAATTCCTGAGGGTTTTCCTAAACACCCCAGCAAGTCACATCCATCTCTTCAGCTGTCACCTCTGCTCCTGTCTTCCTGAAACAAAGCAGTCAACCAAAGAATCAAAGAACACCAAAGGCTCTTGGAGTCCTTTACCCCAGCACCATTACAGAACAACCAAAGAGACTGTGACCACTGTCACACTGCTAATACTGCCGACTGCTTTCAAAACGTTAGAGACAGGATGATAAGCCAGGGCAGGAGATGCCATCACAGATCAAATACGATCCAGACACCAGGCGGATGCCACCAAGGAAAGTACTTGCAGAAACCCTAGAACAGCAGAAGTAGTATGATCTCCCGTCTGCAAAGCCTGTTCCTTCCTTTCCCATTCACAATTCCTGCTTTCCCCGCTCCTGGACCAAACAGCTGAGCCAGGTGCGTCCAACCATTGGCACTGTGACATGAGGTTGTCAACTACAAAGTTCAAGCTGGAGAACTACAGAGCGAATTAAGAAAAAAAAAGTTTACAATTCTTAAGTTCAGGATTTTGTGCTGGGCTGCATTCTCAGCCCTCCCGGGTGGTAGGCACTTTGGGCATCACCACTCTGGCTAACTGTAAAAACGGGCCATCATATCCAAACCCAGGGATCTGAGTTGGTTTCAGAGCAGGTTAGAGACTTAACTGATGGTACAGATCCATACAGTCTCTGATTGTTAATGAAGGGCATTAAGTATTTTCACATCTTACATTTTTATGAATGAGAACAAGACAAAGGCAGTTTCATGGAAGTGTATGCTTTAGGTGGCAAGGCAGTGACACTGGGGTGACATAAGACAAGAGGCACACATGCTGGGAGAAGGGCCGGTATCTGGGCTCAGCCTCCCACTGACTGCTCAGATACTGGCCACAGCTCCACAGATGAGCACACACAGTCTATGGGCAGCGCTGTAGACCGGTAGCTGTGGATGCTGAGGAGAGGGAGTCGAGGTGTGTAATACCAAATATCCACTCAGGGCCAGGGGCTTGCACGCAACTGTGATGTGCCACTTACAGTCTGGAAGCTGAAGTTGTGCCAGGCAACACTGATATCTGCCCTGTTTCGTTTCGCCAGCTGAGATAGACTGAGGTGGCAAAAGATAGAGAGCTGGCACTGAATGTTCTCTACGGCAACTGTCGTATTTACCAATTATTTGGAACTGGAATAAATATACTGATAAGGGAGCACAGACGCTTATGACCAGCACCACTGCCATCTAGGCTGGGAATGGAGGAAAATCAAGGCCCCACGAATTTCTAACAGTACCAAAGTTAGACACACAGTATCACCTCGACAGAGTTACCTCGTTTGTGAGCCACGGCAGCTGATGAGGCCTGCAGACTGGCCAGGATACTGAAGTGGTTTCTGTAGGCAGACTGCGCTTGCTACATGGCGCTGCAGGAGGCCCCAAGAAGCTCTGCCTGTAAGGATGGACAACTGCAACGCAGAGAGCTCTCTCCTCCTGCTTTGGGCTCTATTGTTATTTACTTCAAGCAAGCGGAACACCTGCAGATGTGGCCAGCAGTAGTTCCCAAAGCACGAGGAGCCACGGTTTACAGCATAGGCTTCCTGGCTCTGAATCCCCATCTGTCAGTGGGGACGGAGACATCGCTTATCTCCTCTATGTTCAGGGAACAACCATGGATAATTTAATTGCTTACATACTGCAAGCATGAAAATTAAACAAAATTGGAATTTACCTTGAGAATAATCACATCTCAAAGGATCTCTCAAAAAGGAAATTCTGAGTTTAAACAATTAACTTTCTGTATTTTAGAAACGGATCTAGGAAGCAAACTATAAAAGATCCTTTTATTTGGATTTATTTGTAGCAAGGAATACAGAATACACTTTTTATTAAAAAAAATCAAGATTCTGTTCTATCCAAATTAAAAACAAAACAAACCAAAAAAAAAAAAAATAAACAAAAATACAATCAAATAATCCCTCCCCCTCAAACAAAACCAACAAAAACCAAAGTGAAAATCATGGGTCCCCAGCGGAGAATCAGTGACTGCTCGGCATCAGGTCCTTGAAAACACTGCTCTAAAGACTGGGTTCAGAGAAGAGCAAGCGCTGGCCTTCTCTGGGCCGTTCAGCTGTGGACACGTCTACAAGTCCTTCTTCGATTCTACCAAGCGAAGAAGGACGCTGTGGTACACAAGCCAGGAGCTCCTTCTTGCAAGGCCAGGGACTGCATCCGACTCCTGCTCACAAGGTGAATCACAAGGGGGTGAGGTCATGAGGGACCATGAGTGGGATTACTGACCTAGTAAAAGAGACCCCAGAGAGCTAGCTACTTCCTTCTACAGTTAGGAGGGGAGACTAGACAGCAAATCTTCCAGGGTCTCGGTCTTAGACGTCCGGCTCCCAGAGCCGGGAGAAATCAAGCTGTTGTTTCCGAGAAGTTTCCAGCACTTTGCTTAGTAGAACAGGACAAAAGGTGGCTAAAGATGTGTCCTTCTCTGTGTTGATTGTAACTATTATATAACTGTATATTAATATATGTATTTCTTTGTCATCTGGCTAACGGGTGGGTCTTCATGATTACTTGTGACCACACTGGGATCCTAACCAAACGGCCAACCCTTGGTCGTTTTGCTGGCTCTTCTGGTGGTCAGAGCTCAGTGGCAGTGAGAGCCGAGGATACGGTACACTACAGTTTGCTGTGCTGGGGGAGGGGTCTGTACACTGAAGGTTTACTCAGACTGCAGGCCAAACATCCTGCCTGGGACAAACACCTGCAGACACAAAAGTAGAGAGGACAGTTTGGGGAACTCTGCGTGCCCACTGCCAGTGCCAGTCATTAACTCTTGTTTCGTTTGCCTCAACCTCTTTCTTCTGAATTGTTTTGGTGCCAATTCTGGGCATCATAAATTTCATCCGAGTATTATCACTGTTGAGAATAAATTAAATTACAGGGTGACTCTTTGTACTATAAAAGCATTTATTGAAACTATGAAACAGTCTCTGACCTCAGGGAGTGCACTATTTTCTTGGTCTGCTAAGATAAATCCCTAAAGTGTTCTCTAACGTGGCTTTAATGTGACAAGCACCTCACCTTGTATGCGTCAACTCTGATCCTTGTGCATGCGAGGGTCTCCACAGGTGGCTGTATGTACCTCTCATCTTTGCCTGTTACCTCTCCTGGGCACAACCACCAGCCTCTTCCTAGAGGAACCCCAGGTCTTCTGTGCCCTTCATGCTCATGTCTGCCTCCACCCATCTACAGGGACTCTGGGACAGTCCTGAAAAGAGGGCATTAGGAAGGCTCTGTGGGTAGAGAGAATTATCCAGAAGCATATCCAAGTAAGAACAGATTCAGAATTCCCCACACATGGTGGTGAGGGGATATGAGCCGAAAGGCATCATGAAATGTCACAGTGACACAAGAGCCCTTGACAGACCACTGTGACGGAGCTGACAGAGCTTCTGCACCAGACATGGATAACCCAGGTGTGGTCAGAAGACAGCCAACACAACCTCAAGAAGACAAGGTAGGAGCCTGGTAGTAAGCGCCTGTAATCCCAGCACTTGGGAGGTAGAGGCAGGCGGTTCAGGAGTCAAGGCCAGCCTCATAACTATACAACAAGTTTGAGGCTTCATGAGATCCTCCAATAAACCAATGAACAACCAAACAACAAAAGGCAAGGCAGTGGTGATGAGGCCTCACGGAGGTCTGGAAGGGAGAAATTATACAGGCTTTGAGTGACGGCAAACGAGGGTGCTGTGTAAATGAGGGTAGGACCGGAGGACAAGACGGACAGGACTAACAAAGAAGAGAGCAGAGGCAGACCACATGGAGGCTGCAGCCAGCGGCTCCCTGGGTGGAGTATGAAGGAGGGCAGCATGAAGAAAACCCAAGCCTAGACCACATCCAGGGCCAGGGAGCAAGCTGGACTGTGACTGGAAGGCTCAAGGGATGAGTGTCATGGTCTAGACTGAGGGAAAGGGCGGGGAACCAAGAAAGGAGAAGAACAAGGAGACTAGAAAGGGGAAGAGAGATGTGGCAGGAACCTGCAGGCGCAGACAGCCACCCACGTTGCCTCTGCAGAGGTCAGGCGTTGAGCTCTGTGACTTGTTTTTTTTTCTTTCTAGGAACAAAGAAGAGAAGTAGAATTCCATTTCCACCATGGGGTCGGTTCTAATGTGCCTTTATCACTCAGTTGTGGTTTCTGCAGCCAGGTCACCTCTGGGAATGGGTCTGTATAGCTGACTTCAGGGGCCTGAACAGGGGCACCAGGGGACTGTTGAGCTAGACTGAGCCAGCAGTCTGAAGACCTGTCAAACCTTAATTCCATTTTCAAGCATGAGAAAGGATAGTCTGAAAGTCTCCGTTGGCTTTTCTAATGCAGTTCCTTAGTTCTGCACTTTAATTTTAGCTCATCAGCTCTGTAAACATTAGAACCAGTAACAATGGCTTAGGAACAACCACAGAATCCTTGTCACCCATGGTGACCTTTCTGCCTGTTTACCAGCTCCCACCCAGGGCCTACTGGTAACACCCTTGTCAGTCCCCAGCCCCCCCACCCCAGGCCAGGCGGGGCTACTCCTTCCTGCCTCAAGGGAAACCAGCACACTCACTGCCCTCACAGGTCTCAGAAACCACTGAAGCCTTAAGAGGCATAATGCACCCTAACTAGAGAGCTCCACTCCAGCTCGCAGCGAAGCCTAGCCCCCATGCACAGCAATGTGTCCCCTCCCCTTGCATGTGGCACAGAGGGATGAAAAGCTCCAGCTAAGAAATCTGACTCCACTCTAGAAATGGCGCTTGAGTGATAGCGAGGGCTTTATGATGGATCCAGAAAGCCATTTAGACAAGTTTGCCTCAACATGAGAAAGAAGGCAACAGAATGTCCACTCATGGCCTTCCTGTATGGACCTGCATGGCCTCCGCTACCAACGGTAATGCTCTCATCTTCCTCCTTCCTCAGGGCAAAGCTAGAGTAAGTGGAAGTCTAATAAACTAGACTTGCCTCGAAGTACTCTCACTGTTAGGACAATAAGAGAACAAGCATGCATTTGGCACATTACATACACACCCAGACACCCAGACACACTCACTCTTCCAAGGGACCTCCACAGAAGTAGCTCTACACTGTCCCAGTGTCCACCAAGCACAGGCTGTGAAGAGACAAGCCAGATTAGGAGGATGAGCAAGACATTTCCCACCCTATCCTCAACTGTTGAAAGACTGGGCTAGTAAGTTGTCCTGTTTGTTGTCTTGGAGACAGAATCTCTTTATTATACAGCCCTGGCTGTCCTGGAACTCACTCTGTAGACCAGGTTGGCCTCAAACTTGCAGAGATTCACCTGCCTCTGCCTCCTGAGTGCTATGATTAAAGCCCAGGCTACCACACACAGCACTAATCTAACTTTATAGAAACGAGACACTAAGAGGTCAATCTCAAAGACTAGGTTTTAAATGATTTTACTTCTGAATCAAATTCATAACTCTTATTATACAAACCATATAAAATTTAATCAGAACAACTTCTATTCCTATAAAAGTAGCATTCTTGAAAGATTCTAGATTGGAAACACACATTCTGATTCAACTAGAATGTGACTGGGAGCAGCTGTTTGCCTAGCATGTCAAGACCCCGGGTTCAATGCCCAGCATTAGAAAGGGAGAGGAAAAAAAAAAAGAATAGGATGTTTTGTGGGCCATTCACAAGCAGCGGAAACCTCCGAGACTCCAGTTATCCAGAAGGTTCCTCCACTCTAGCCCCTCAAACTCACAACTCTGGAAGGAAGGAACTGTCTTTTTTTTTTTTTTTTCGAGACAGGGTTTCTCTGTGGCTTTGGAGCCTGTCCTGGAACTAGCTCTTGTAGACCGGGCTGGTCTTGAACTCACAAAGATCCACCTGCTTCTGCCTCCCGAGTGCTGGGATTAAAGGCGTGCGCCACCACCCGGCAGGAACTGTCTTCTGATTAAACACACAGACTTCAGTAGCCAAAGAACAGTTCTGGAAACACTCACTGTAGGGGGCTGCCACAGGAGCCTTCTGTTTCCTCAAGAGAGCAACAGTAGAGAACGTCACACCCACTTTCTGAGGGGCACTCTTAATTTTCAGCTATGAGTTATTTGATTAAAACCAACTTGAAAACCAAACTAGCTAGTCTGAGAGGGAGGACTCTGCAGTCTGCAGCAAGAGCACTGTGCTCTTAATGAGTCAGCAGGACCGTCAGGCTTCAGCATCTGCACCCTGAACACGTCCGATCCCCAGTCAAGACTGCAGTTTATCTCACTTGTCAACACAGCTCCGCCATCCAGTTCCTCTGCTGCAGATTACGGAACTAGTTCATATGTGATCGTCACGTAATGATTAACTTGCCCCTTCACAACAGTATCCTCAGGGGAAGTAAGCTCCAGACAAATTACTGTCTCAAACTTTTTACTTGTGTGACTTAAGCTAGCTGCATCCTCTCATCACCAAGCCTTGCTTATAATCTCAATTCTGAAAGTAATGAACTGTTCAAGATACACTTAGAAATTACTTGTTTAGTAAGTTTATTGCTAGATCAGGACGGTAACTGAAAAGCAAGCAAAACCATTTCAAACTCTATTCACAGACAAATCACAAGCTTTGCTTATAGTGTTTTCTTTCTTTTTTCTTTTTTGGTCAGTAAAGAAGTTTGTGATGGCTCAGTGGGTAAGGGTATATGCTGCCAAGCTAATGGCCTGAGTTCCACCTTCAGGATCCACAGTGGAAGGGGAGCTCACTCCTGAGGCCTGATTCACCTACCTGCACACACATGCTGTGTCTACACCCATACACCACACTTCCGCCACGTACACACAACTAACTAGAAGATCAGTTCAAGGCCACTCTTAGCTACAGGAAGAGTTGGAGAACAGCTTGGGTTATAGAGATCACATACCAAAATCAAGAAGCACAACTAAATCAAGCAAACATCCCCTCAAGACTTTTAATTGCATTTATTATGGCCTTGTCTAACTCATCTTTCTCTCGCGCTCTCTCTTTTTGTTTTGGGTTTTTTGGAGACAGGGTTTCTCTGTATATTTGAAGCCTGTCCTGGAACTTGCTCTGTAGACCAGGCTGGCCTCAAACTCACAGAGATCTGTCTGCCTCTGCCTCCCAAGTACTGGGATTAAGGGCGTGCGTCACCACCACCCACCTCATCTTTCTTTAAAACAACAACAACAACAACAACAAATGTTTAGTACATTCTTTACACTATAACAAAAATACACTATATTATTTGTTGGAGAAATGTTTTAAAATATGATTAACATATCCTTTTTATTCAAATATAGCAACAGTGGTGACATCTTTCTTTAGTTCTGAGGGTGGTGTGTGTGCGTGTGTGTGGGGGGGAGGAGGGTAGACATAAATCACCTGACAGTACAGGGAAAAGACTGGTGAGATAATCTGACCTTCAGATGAAAATGAAATGATTCACATAGTTGATACTACTTTTGCCTTCACTGTTTCTTTTGCTCACCACTCTTTGCCCTTCCCTGTTTTACATTAAGCAGAGTCTCTAGGGACACCCACTCCCACCTCTCAATCTTTTTAAACTCTACAATCGATAAAGAAGCACTACATCCCTCTAAAAACTCAATCCAATGAGTATTATCAGCAGGCAGGTGCCGTGCACAGTGTGGAAACACTAGATATTCACGTCACTCGTCAGGGCAGAAGGGAGACGGACAGCCTATGACTGCACTGCGTGGAACAACGTGCAGTTAAAGCTACCAGCTGTTTATTTACAGAGCTTTCCATTTAATGTATCCAGACATGGTTGACTGTCGTCAGTTGAAACTGTGGAAAACAAGACCTCAGCAGATAAAGGGGAAACCCCTTGTTCACGTGTTCAGCTTTAAGAGATATGCCAAGTGTCTGTAATTTGGAATCTTTTAAATTTTCTAAAAGTGTTTTTGATGACAACATCATACCTCTGTATTGTCTATATATTTATTTACTTTAATCTCTCTATTACGTAGCTCTGGCTGTCTTTGAACTCACAGAAACTTGCCTCTTCTGCCTCCAGAGTGCTGGGATTAAAGGCCAGGATCACCAAACCTGGATGGTTTTATTTATTTATTTTCACAGGGTCTAAATACGTAGCCCACACTGGGCTAGAATTCACTATGTAATCCAAGCAGGCCTCCACCCTGCAGCCTCCCATCTCAGCCTCCTCGGCCAGGCTCACAGGCACACACACTACTCTTGGCTACACTCCTTTTCCTATCCCTGGTCCTGATCCTGCACCAAGCTCTTTATGAATATTGCCAAGGTCTACCTTGTGGCTACTATCATCAAATTTTAGCAGATGACCTTCTTTACTTTACTTAGGACTATACCTGCCCATCCCATGAGATTCACACAGTGTGTGCCTACTGTATACAGGGTTCCATGGTGGGTGTTGGGGAGATAAGAAGGCGATGGACAGGCTCCAGGGACATATGGATAAGCAGCTTGGCAGAGGCAGCAGGTCAGCAGCAAACCCTGGGTAAGATATACTTACTGACGTGCTCATGAAAACACGAGTGAACTCTAAACTGTTATAAATGGAGCATATTTTAAAGGAAGCATGCTAACTTTGCTCTGATTCCAGAATAAAATAGCGAGTGAATTCACCAACAAAGAAAGATACCCTGTGCCGGGCGGTGGTGGCGCACGCCTTTAATCCCAGCACTCGGGAGGCAGAGGCAGGCGGATCTTTGTGAGTTCGAGACCAGCCTGGTCTACAAGAGCTAGTTCCAGGACAGGCTCCAAGGCTACAGAGAAAC
>JAQHUG010000004.1:14798095-14814915 GCA_028555095.1 Dicrostonyx torquatus
ATCAGGGCTGTGACATCACCTTCAACTTGCTGGGAATGAAAACCACTGTAATCAAAGTGGCTTCATCCCCAAACGACAGTCTCACTCTGCATAAGGCACTGTGCTGCTGTGTGAATACTGGGCCTTTGTCTTTCTTCCTTCTAAGGTTACACCCCTTCAGGTCTTAAGCTGGAAAGAGAGCTTTTTGGTGGGGGTTGTGTGCCTGGATATCAGTGTGTTTGGGAGGGTGAGGCAGGAGGATAATGGGTTTAAAGCCAATCTATGTGATATGGAGTGTTAGTTCCAGGCCTGTCCAAGCTACATGGTGACATCCGGTGTCAAAAACCACAAAATAAAAACAGAAAGAGGAGGACAGGAGAAGAAGACAAGAGGAGGAAAAGGAAAAGGAAAAGGGGAGGAGGAGAAGGGGACAGGGAAGAGTAGGGGAAGTGAGGGAGGAAGAAGTAGCAAGTGTGGCAAATCAAAATAATGCCTCTGTAAAAAGAATTATAAGAACTAAATACAATATTTAGTTTCTTACATCTTTACTCTGGTAAGTCCATACAGGAAAACTGAATTGGGAATAAAAATATCAGGACCTACAGAACAAATTTTAATCTGTTAGTTTTTTACATTAAAATAGTTCATTCTTACATGATCCACTGAAATAATTTCATACTACCTGGGAACTATTAGTCTTGGTCATAATTAGCAGCACAAGTATTTTACAAAGCTTGGATGGTGACTGTACAGCAGTGAAACCATGCCAGTGCCATTCATGTGGCCAGGTTAGGAGGTTCAGGACGGGCAGATAAACAGTGACAACGGGTACTATAGTATATACTCTCTGCAGAGGAAACTTTAGTTTGCTAACCACAAATTTCAAACCAAACAAAATCCTACCAAAGCGAACAGCAGGGATTTAAAGAAGCCACCCAGCTAGTATCTCCTTTCCCATCGAGACCCCACACTGAAAGCTTCATCCTAATGTAGCCATTGGGAGCCATGGCTGGGAGAAGTAGGTGACACAGGTTGAACTTAGTGAGACAGCACAAATGACAAGTGCCACGTGACTATTTACCAGGACTGGCTACCCTAAAAGTAAATGTGTCAGGAGACTACTGCATGTCTAGTCGGTGTCTATGCTATGTGTGGAAAGGGCTAAAAGCAGAATCGGGCTCAAGACTTACAAACAACAGTGTGAAGACACTAACCAAGACCTGAATCTGGTGGATCTGACAGATCAATGTGTCACAGGAGTTAGAACTTTTAAAGTTTTTAGAAAAGGAACAGCTATAGGGTGGAGAGATGTCTCAATGGTTAGGAGCACTTGTTGCTCTTGCAGAGGACCCAGGTTCTGTTCCCGGAACTCATATGGTAACTGTCTCATGGTTACCTGTGGCTCTTGTTTCAGGGGACCTGATACCCTCTTCTGACCTTTGAGGGCACCAGGCACACAAGGTGCACATACTAACATGCAGACAAACACTCAAGCACATAAAATAAATCTTTAAAAAAATGTCAAGAGGAACAGCTGGGACTTATGGCTCAGGACTAACACACTGCAATAATCTCAGCCTCAGCTTCTTTAGCTGTGCAATGGAAACCATCCTCATGTCAGGAGTGTTGAGAAGGTGAAAGGAGACCTCATCATAAAAACACCCAGCAGAGCAGCATGAGACAGAGTGAATGCCAAGAGTCTACCTGGAGGGTCAACAGCAAAGGAGGTGTGAAGTCAGAAAAGGCTACTTCTGTCAGACCCCGGTGGAGGGCGCTGCTCACGAGGCTCCACCACTAGCTAAGGAGCCACTTTTCTATGGGAGTGTGGTCACTAGAAAGCGGCCCACATTCCACCTGGATGGCCCCAATATCGGGATGCATGTGAGCAGTACCAACTGGACAGCAACAACGAAATTTTCCTATTGTTTGTTTATATTTAAAAGAATTGCAATCTTATATTTTGATTGCATGTAAAAGAAAGGTTCTATTTTAAATGAATCTGTGTTAAGGTTCATGAAGTGAAAACACTGTCACTTGGGAGAAGATGAAACACCTTCAGTTCCATCTGTCAGTCCAGCCTTCATCCCCTTAGTTTTGGTAAGGGCAGAGAATTGGAAATCATGTGGTAGGGATCTCTCAAAATGGAAGATGTCACCAAGAGTTCTGAAGAGGGAGTTGAAAACCTGAAATTAGAAGTACTCTAGGTGACCATTCATTACTTAATAGAACTCTCTCAAAATCCTCCTGGCTGGAGATCAACAGTACCAGGCTTGTTTTCAGAGATGGTGGTATGGATGTGCCTAGTGTTTATACCCTAATGGTCTACTGTGCCTTCTGCAGTCCCTGCTCTGGGAAATTACACTGAGGGAATTGATGTATGGCTGTGTTTGGCTAAAATCCGCACCCTCATTTCTGGTGTGTGTGCATGTTTGTGAGTATGCCTATGTGTGAAAGCAGGAGGAAAAACTCTGAGTGTTGCTCCTCAAACCTAACTAGTTGTCCTCCCCCGCCCCCCCGCTACTCGTGTGTGTGTGTGTGTGTGTGTGTGTGTGTGTGTATACAGAGGCCATTGGAGGATGCTAGGTGTCCTGTTCTGTCCCCCTCTGTCCTGTTCCCTTCAGACAGATAACTCTCACCGAGTGTGGTCGGTGGCCAGCAAGCCCAGCAATCCCGCTATCTTCCTATCTGCACAGCTGTGGGCTTACAGGCTTGTGTATGCAAACGTGCTCAGCTTTTCCCATGGACTCTGGGGATCTGAATGCAGGGCCTCACGCTGTGCTGCAGGTGCTCTTTACCCACTGAGTCACCCCCTCCTGCACAGTACCTTATACTTGGAAAGGGTTTAGAACTTACTAAGTAGGGTAGGGTAGGCTCGCAAACCCTAGGGATCCTCCAGTTTGTTTTCTTAGCACTGGGATTATGAACATCTCTTACCATGCTCGGTTTCTTATATGGATTCTAAGGACTGAACTCACACAAGCAGCAAGCGCTTCCTTGCTTAAGCCATGCCCACCCATTTGCTTCTTTCTGAGTGTGCAGGAATGATGTAACATCTTACACATGTGGTGTATGTGCATGTAACCAGATGTGGTTGCTGGGAACTGAACTTGCATTTTCTGCAAGAGCAGAACCAGACCATAGAGTGGAGCCCAAGGGTCTGCATTTTCAACATGCTCTTGGAGGATGGTGATGCCCCCCTGCCCACTCCAAGGGCCATAATTTGAAACCACTCACTTAATGCATGAATTTTTTAAAACTCTAAGACATTAAATAGCAGTTGATCATTAAATCAACTTAGTGGGTCTGGACAGCAATTCAAAAAGATATAGGATCATGAACCTATCATTTTCAGTGAGTACTGTTTTACACAAATTTGTTTTAGTTGTATGAAAATGTGTATACTGCTACACATGGTGCAAACACGTGTGTGTGTGTGTGTGTTTAACTGGAAATGTCAGTCAAAAAAGGTAGCTGGGCAGTGGTGGCGCACGCCTTCAATTACAGCACTCGGGAGGCAGAGGCAGGCGGATCTCTGTGAGTTTGAGGCCAGCCTGGTCTATAAAGTGAGTTCTAGGTAAGTTGGGGCTACACAGAGAAACCTTGTCTCAAAACCAAAAAGTCTGAAAAGCACTAGTTTAATGACTTTATTGTATCCTCAGCAACACATCTGACTTGGCCCAGGAATTATGAGTCCAGTTGCTTCCGCTGGACCCTAAGCTAAACGTGCCTTGAACTGTCTCTCCCTCACAGATTCCCTTTGCCTAGATCTCTGCTTTCACCTCGGCCTTTGGAAACTTCACCTTCATTCAAGGTAGCCAAGGTGAAGGCTAGGTCTCTCCTTAATATCCCTGACTAGCTAGCCAAGTTCTTCCTTCCATAACTTGCCCTCTCTACCTGACAGACAGGTGAACTGCCCTTTTGTTAGCTGCCTCTGCCAGGGTGAACCCTTCCTCTCCTGAGGGCTGGGTGATGCTGATGTGCCTTTGTTCTCTCAAAGATGCCCAGCAACACTGAGCTCAAGAGGGGTAAAATACCTGCTCAGGTAGAATAACAGTCAAGCCACAATTAAGTCACAATGTGCTACGTGTACGTTATGGGAATCAGCTATCTGACAGAAGTGACATTTAGGGAAGAGAAGGAGGTTCCCAATAGGAGAAAGGGAAAGTTTTAAAATTCCATATTAAAAATCTATAAAATATGTTCTAACAAAAAAATCCTACAGACAAATTAATCTAACACTTTTGTGTAACTCTTTAGGCAATTAATGACAACCGTGAAAATATTCTAAAAATTATATTTAAAAAGCGAAGGTTTTAAAGCTCATTTACGGGCTGGGGAGGCAGCAAAGCGGGAAATGAGCTTGCTGTGCAAGCCGGATGGACTGAGCTCAGGTCTCCAGACCCAGGAGAGGGTTGGACACAATAGCGCAAGTGTTTAATCCTTCTGGCAGTGGGAGGCAGAGATGAGAAAATCATCAGGAGTTCAGGGCCAGCTCACTTGGTGCGCAGATCAGCGAATAATAAGGGAACGTGTCTCACACAAGGAAGAAGGAGAGCGAGGACTGACACCCGAAGCAGGCCTCTGGCTTCCACACATGCACTGTGGCACACTCACGCCCACACCCACTTATACAGACTAATACTCCCCCACCACGCAAAATATTTCATTTAGTGTGAGCTGGCTGTTACTTTTAATTATTATGATTTATCAAGTTATTCCACAATTACCTATCTGCACTAAAAGAAAAGTTGTCTTTTTGTTACAGTTTCTGTGAAAGCAGGACCTGGTCTTCAAATGCTATGCGTGGCAATGGACGTTCCTAACCCTCCCATGACACAGCTGATGGACTGAACCCATGGAAAGGGGGAACCAGGAACCTTATGCCCTCACGTATGAGGTGGTGTAGCAGCGAGCACACATGGGATGACTTCTGTTCCACTCCATGCCATTCAAAGTGCTCTTAGTGGCCGAAATGGGGGCCAGGACCCATTGTGCTATGGGTGAAGCCAGAGTCTTGTGCCACAGCTACTAATGCAGCTTGCGGAGGACATGCTAACTTTGCTCCTACCAAACCCCAGATAAGAAACAAGCAAAAGGATTTCAGAGCTTGTTCTTTATTCTCTTGTTTGAGCATGAAGGTCCGGAAAACATGATGACCTAGTGTTGCCTTTCCCAGACTTCATGGAACACCAGTAAAAAGAGAATGTTTAGATTGATATTGATACTATTTACTTTGAACAGCCCAGTTGTTTAACTGTATAGACAAATTTAGCCAACGAGTATACATTCCCACACAGACTATTATGCAAATATTTTAGAAGACTACGTCAAATAATATTTGATTGAAAACTATTTTATTTGGTTGAATGTCAATTACTGTGCCACGGACTTCTAGATCTTAATGTTTACTTGCCCAAAATTGGAAGAGTAATTCTACAAATTGAGTTTTCATTCTTCAATGAAGGAAATTTCAAAATTCATCTGCTCAGCTGATGAGTAAATTCATGAATTCTATGATCTTCTTAAGTCAAGGTAGTAAAAAAGCTGCAATGTAATGCTTTAATATAAATGGCAAACCACTATATAGACATTATTCCACACTTTTCCATATTAAAATGCATCTTATTAAAATAGTATTTCCAACTTGAAATCCATCCCTACAAGTTGAGCACATATATAAAGCTATTATTATATGCCAATGTTGCCTTAATATATATACATATATATATGCGAACTGCCCTGAATGAACCTGATCACATGCACATGGCACACCAACACTATTCAATGTGCAATTTTTTCAATCAACTTCAGATACTGTAGCATTCTGTGAATTAGATTCTCGAGGTTTTATGTGATTTAATTTAATATAAACACTTGACTCGCCCTAAAATGATTAAAATAATTGAGGCAAGGCTTGGTTTTAAGACTAAACAGCTTTTTGATTCCCCCGAGTAACATCTGTGGTAATGACCGGTTCCCATTTAGATCAACAGAGCATGACCCACTACTTGTGAGTAATGTACTTCAGCTTCTCTTCTGTACGGGTGATGGACTGTTTTGTTTTCTGTTTTTAAACCGAACCATCCATCTTCCAACCTCTGTAACCACTGACTGTGGTGGTAAGCTGAGCCCAGGGATATATATCCATGTTCCAGAACAAAACTATCTGTCTGACTTAAAGGATTTACCAGTGCCCTTGGCCTTAATAGTGTTAATGTATTTGGGATCCTCACAAACCAACTAATTTCTCTGTTGGCTAAAACATGAAGAAAGCTGCATTTCCCTGTATATGTGACTATTTCAAAGAACCATTTCTTCTTGAGTACAATATAATAAAAAGACAATACATTCCCATTCGAGTGTGTGCGTAACACACTGTACTTAATTTTGCTCTAAGGTCACTATTATAGGTCAACCTTCACTATTTTCTATGGCCCATGGAAGGGTTCTTAGGCAAAGAGTGTTTATTAAAGGAGCTAGAAAGCCAATCAAGCATTGATTGCAGCATGGGCCTAGGACACAGGGAGTGAGGGTGAAGTGAAAGAAAGAGTCCAGGCATACCAGAAAGAGACAGCTACACAAGTGGGAAGGAACCTAGGAACCGCAGCAGAGACAAAGAAAGCACTAGCTGTTAATGGAAGAGAGGAAGGAGGAAAAGGAAGGTGCAGAATGTATGGGCAAAAGGTGGCCCAGCCCCTGCCAGGTCTGCAGCATTGTATAGAGCAAAGAAGTACTCAGAATAAGGTAGGGTATGTCACAGGACAGGGAAATCAACCCCAGGAGTCCACTGGCCAAAGAGAAAAATCTGGGCAAAAATAAACAAATGTCAGCACTGAACTATAACCTACAGAGAGAACTGTGAAGTTTTCTCTTGGGAAACACCACAATGGTAAAGTCCTCATGGTGTCAGTCAGACCTACTGATGGATGGTAAAATCAGTGGTCACACTCTAAGACGAAACTAGGTACCAGTAAAGATGTCAAGCATCACTCCCAAGATATTTACCATTTACAAAGGAACAAATGGTCACACTTCACTGGAGAAGCCTGGAGATGCTAAACAACACCTCTAGAAAAGAGACCTGCAGACACAACACACCTGACCACACTGCACGAGAGCAGTATGCTTCTGGGGCTAAATACGAACAGCTTCTATAGATCCATGAGATTCTACTGAAAAACCCAAATACAACAGAAGTGACCAGGACCCATCAGAAATGTTATGAGCAGAAAAGAGAGGAGGAGGTCAAGGGACAGAGAAGGAGCCGGAGAAACAGCAGTTACCAGTATGGCTTGTGCAGAGCAGGCTGGGGAGGCAAAGGCCACTCTTCGTCAGTCACTGCTTTCCCACAGCCTTTGTTTGCAGTTCCAGCTTAGTGCAACTTTCCCACAACCGTGAGCTCTGTGCGAGCAGGGCTCGTTTGTTTTGTCCTCTGCTGTGTCCACCGTGTCTAGGACAGTGTCAGAGCAGAGAGAGGCAGTTACAGACATTACAATTTCAGAGGATGGTAGAAAAAGAAATTGTAAAGCATGCCTGAAGACACCGTATTTTTCACTCCTTGACCCCAAGATGTTAAGAGGCCCATGTCCCCCACAGGGTACAAAACATGGGCTGTTCACCCCTCCGCTCGCTTCATGGACTGAGCTAGGAGCTCCCTGCTCCCAACCGACCTACTGGTGGAGTGGAAACCACTCAACATCTAAAGAGAGAGCGAAGAGGACCGGTGCAGGAATAGAGTGCTCTGGGAATTTTAAGGAGAGAGACATGTGGGTGGAAGAATAGAAACAAAGTCTTCATAAATCCTTTGAAATTCAGCTGGGTAAGTGAAAGGCCAAGGTAAAAGGGAAAGACACATCAGATGACAGAGGGGAAAAGATGAATGAGCTGCAGGAGCAAATCCACAAAGGGAGGCGTGGACATAGATGCAGAGTTGCTGGGAGTCGGGGGGGGGCAGGGTGGTGAGGGATGGGCTGGTGGGGACCACTGGGAGATGAGGGGACTGTGAGCTGTCTAGAACCCCAGAGTAAGAACTTCCAACTATTTGCTGGTAATAGGGCACTGTTCTGTAAAACTCAGCATGGATGCAAAACAGACAAATTCTGGACTCTAAGAGCCACAAGAAATCTATGGTACAATTCTCTGCAGCCTCCCATCATAAGACTTTGTGTGTACTTGTATGTATATGTGTCTGTGTACATGGAGTGTTGCAAGCATACGCACTTGTTTGTATACACACATGTGTGGAGGGCAGAGGTAAGTATCAGGTGTCTTCCTTAGTTGTTCTCCACTTATTATTATTAGTATGTGCGCACACATACACACGTGTATTGTTGGCATCAGGAATCTTGTACCTTTGCTCTCCATTTTATTTATGAACCCAGAGCTCACAGACACAGCTAGACTCCAGCTAGCTTGTTCTAGGATGATGGGTTGACACCTTGTGAATGCTGTAACTACAGGTAGCTACCATGCCCACCCAGCATTACTCTTGGAGACTGGAACTCCTACCCTTACACTTGGACAGCAAGTGTTTCGTCCAGTGAGCCATCTCCCCAGCCCCTCCATTTTATTTTTGAGACAGTGTCTCTTGTTGAATCTGGTGTAGCAGGCTTTCTTTTGGGCCACCAGTCAGCTCCCAATTAATGACACAAAGATTTATTAGTTATGAATGCTTGTTTCTTATTAGCTCTTATAATTTAATTTAACCTGTTTCTCTTCATCTACGTTTTGCCTCGGGCCTTTTCATTCTTCTTTCATTTTCTATGTCCTACTCCACGTCTGTCTGTCTGTCAGTTGCCTGGCTGGCCGGCCCTGGGTGTCTCCCTCTCTTTCTTTCTTGTTCTCTCCTGTTTTCCCTCAAGCCTAGATTCACCCTCCTACTCTGTGCCCACCAGCCCTGCCTATCTCTCTATTGCTTTGTTATTGGCCGTTCATCTTTTTATTAGACTAATCAGGTGACTTAGGCATGCAAGGCAACACATCTTTACATTGTTAAACAAACGCGGCAAGAACAAATGTAAACACATCTTTGTTTAAAGTAATACTCCATAACAACCTAGACTTCATCAAGACTAGCTAACAAGGGGTTGTCTACCATTCCAGCACTGGGGCTGCAAATGTGGCCTCTGAGCCCAGCGTTTCTCACGGGTGCCTATGGAGCCTTATGCTTGTGGAGCAAGTAGTTTACCAATGGAGCAATCCTTCAGGCTCCTATAGGACTTCCTTAACCTACCTCTCCCGTGCCCTCGGGTCACATGATATTCTGACATCTGCTCCCAGACTTTGCTGCAGGTATCTCATTAAGTGGTCAAGAAGACACACACTGATTGCTTCAAAAATCTTAGTAGTGAAAAGGCACCTCCTTAAAGAGAACAAAAGCTCTCTTGGTTCAACTTCCACCCAAGATGAAATGCCCGATTCTTCTATGATAGATTCTTTATAGTAGTTGGACACTGTATCTCCTGGGGTCCTCTCTTCCTCAGGTTCTAACACCCCTCTCCTCATCTCACATGATAGACTGCAACCTCATCTGATTCTCTGGCTCACACTTGGGTTTACTAACATGTTAGCTAACTATGATCGCAGACTAACCCTAACATACGAGTGCTCTTCATCACAAAGCAGGCTTAGTACAGGGGAAAATAATACCTGGAGAAAAGCTGCTTTGGAGATGTGTGTTGTTGGGCCCAGCTCCACACCTGAACATTATTCAAATGTCTAGCGGTCCTAGCCACTTTGCTTAGAAAGCTGGGCGACAACAGAACCAGTTCATTGCTATAAAATACTTAGAAAAATATCTTATAGCATTACTATTTATTGTAGAATTTAATTCTAAAATTTACTGACAAGTTACATTTGCCAGAACTTTGAGAAATAGTGTCAAAAGATTAAAAAGGCTGGCACAGTATGGAAGAAATCATTATAGACACTATCAGAAAAACTAGAAATAGATCTAGTGTGCCAGTCAGTTTTATGTCAACTCCACAAGCCAGAGTCAGCGGGGAAGAGGGACTCTTAGTTGAGAAAATGTCTCCATAGGACTGGCCTATGGGTAAGCTGTGGTGTGTGTCTTGACTGATGATTGATATAGGAGGACCAAGTTCCCTGTGCGGTACCACTCCTAGGCTGGTGGTCCTGGGTTCAACCTTTTTTTTTTGGTCTTTTGAGACAGGGTTTCTCTGTGGCTTTGGAGCCTGCGCTAGAACTAGCTCTTGTAGACCAGGCTGGTCTCGAACTCACAAAGATCCGCCTGCCTCTGCCTCCTAAGTGCTGGGATTAAAGGCATGTGCCACCACCGCCCGGCCATCCTGGCTTCTATAAGAAAGCTAAGCAAGGGATGAGGAGCAGGCCAGTGAGCAGCACTCTTTCATGATCTCTGCATCAGCGCTGGCTTCCAGGTTTCTGAGTTTGAGTTCCTGCTCTGACTTATTTAGAAAATGGAATAAACCCCTTCTTCCTTTTGGTAATGGCGTTTTATCACAGCAATGGAAACCCTAACCAAGACATCCAGCAATCCTAGTCTTGGATATACATCTAAAGCAGTCACCCCCCACTTTCCTGCCTGCCTCATTTTTCACAACAGCCATGGAGTGGAATCAACCCAGGGGGTGTGGTGAATGGATAAGGAAACGTGGTACACACACAACAGAATAGTACTTGACTCTAAACAACAACATGGATGGGGGGTGGAAATAAGCCAGGCACACAAAGACAAACTTATATGTGGAAGAACAACGCTGATCTGAGACAAGAAGAGTGGTTACTGGAGAAAACAAGGGTATGTGGGAGGAGGATAGTTTATGGAAATATGGGGTGAACAACTTTTAGCACTACTTTTTACAACTACTATGGTTGGCACTAATCAAGTGAATATTTCATAGCAGCTTAAAGCGAGAGTTTTTGGATGTTCCCAGAAAAATAGCAAATGTCTGAGGTTGATGGATATGCTACTACCCTGATCTGACCACACACATAAACACTTGTATTAAAATGTAAATATGTACATTTGTTGCATCAAATAAAAAATACTGTAAAAAAAAATCAAATAAAAGGGCTAGTACCCTCTTTCCTATTCATTTACTTATCTTGGGCTTCAATTTTGTTTAAAGGACATACTCAACCAACTCAATGAGAGAGACAGAAGCAAAGCCATACTGAGAATGGGAGGGCGTCTAAGTAGGTAATCTTGTCTGTCCTTTCTAGACTGAAGACCTCAGATTGTTCCTTGCTCCTCTGGATTCACGTCATTTCCAGCAGTCTGCTGCTGCCTGAGCAGGTTTAGACCGCTCCTTCTGCCTCTCACACATAGGCCACAGCATGGCTTGCTGCTTCTCATGGAGCATCACCAACATCTTTAGACCCTGTGGTCACTAAACCCTCTCTCCCCTTCATGTATCCAGCGGGGCAATGGCTGAGAGCCTGGTGTGGCAGCTGCCAGCAGAGCTCTGCAGGGCTTGGCCATAGGCTATGGCATTGAAGGTGGTGTATGCATACCCTGAAGGACACAGGAAACCCAGGTATAGTGACAGTGATGGGCAGGCCTGTGGACTTCAGCTGAGCCTTGTCAGCTTCTCTGGACACCCAGTTAGATGCACCATCACACTGGTGATGGTTTCCCTCCACTGTGCTCCCTCAGGCGTTTCTGAGATTTTGAGTTCTTCACATTAGATCATTATCTACTGAAACCAGGGTTTTATTTCTCTGGTGGGTTTGGTAGGGTAAATAGAAGCTACTCATACCAATCAAGCACACAGGACTTCCTGAGAGCCATAGAACAGGGAAGTTGTGACATGTCACTATCATTAAAGTGCTCCAGAGCCTTCTGTGAGCTGCTGCAAACTTCAGCATCTCTGGAGGTCTTGACAAGCTCAGGCTCTACAGTCTGGATACAGAATGTTCTCCAAAGGCCCAGACATGAAGGACTTATTCATGGAGCAGCAGAGCATTTGGTGGACATGTTGAGAGGGATTGGGTAGGTTTGTGGGTTACTGGGGAACACAGTAGCCTGCTAGATGCTGCTATGTGCATCAGATGATCAACAGCCAATGTCAACAGGGAACTCTTTAAACAGCTTACCTTTAGTCTGTCTTTGGGCAGCGCCACGACCCCTTGTTTAATGATTTCCAAGACTCTTTCCACCGACAGCTCAGCTCCAGCTTGTAGCAGCCTTGAGCTAAAGAAGGAGATCACCTATAATGAAAGAGTCATTAAAGAAAGACTTATTTATTGCATGTATTTTATCTGCATGTATGTGTGTGCACCCATGTATGCCTGGTGTCCACAGAGGTCAGAATAGGGTATCAGATACCCAGGAACTGGAGTTACAGATGGCTGTAAACCAGTATGTGGGTGTTGGGAACTGAACCAGGCCCTCTGCAAGAGCAGTCAGTGCTCTTAACCTCTGAGTCATCTTTCCAGCCCCAAAGTTACTAATTATCAATCATTTTTTATAGTCCTCCTGCTCAACATCCCAAGTAGCTGGGATTACAGGTGTGTGTGTCAAAAGGCACATGTTTAACCAAGCTGGGATTACAGGTGTGTGACATGAAAGGTACACATCGAACAAGCAGTTGCCTGGGAAGAATTTTCAATGAGGCCCTTCATACCCAGAAATCAGCGCTTCCTACTTCTATTTTAAAGGGACCAGATTCTGTTTATCTGACCTCGTAGCATAGACCTCTCTTTATAGGATTTGATGGCCAAGAAGTCTTAACAGGAAAAGAATCTTAGGCTAATGGCTGAAATGCTATTTGGGGATTATCTATGATTTTAGTTCATCTGCAGCATTCTTTTATCCTCCACCCCCCACCCCCGCCTGGGTTTTCAAGACAGGGTTTCTTTGTGTAGCCTGGCTGTGCTGGAACTTGTTTTGTAGCCGAGGCTGGCCTTGAACTCACAGAGATCCACTCTGCCTCCTGAGTGCTGGGATTAAAGGCGTGTACCACCACTGCCCAGCTTATTCTGGAACAAGAGGGATAATTAACAGCAAGCCACCATCATGTTTATTTGATGTCACCAAGAGTCTGAACTATGCAGTAAAATGCTAACACAGCCCCATTCCAGATCACCTGACATTTGTAACTGAAACATGGGGAATAGCTTGCCTTGGAAGTATGATGAGCAGAGTTCAGTTCCTAGAACCCACATAAAAAAATCCAGATGTAGAGGCCTGTGTCTATGACCCTAACACTGGGGAAGCAGAGCAGGAGGGTTCCTGGGGCTGGTGGGCCAGCCAGTAGACCCTACTTGGTGAGTTTCAGGTCAATGAGACTCTGCCTCAGAAAAGAAAAAGGAAAAAAGAAAGGTGCTGTGCCTGATCTCCACATTCGTGCAGACACACACACCTGCACCTGCACAGAAACATAAACACATACCAAAATAAAGCCCAGATAAATGAAAGAGGAGCAGGGAATGCAGTTTAGTATTAGAATGCTCGCTAGCTTGTGTTCAATCTTGAGTTCTGCAGAGCCCATGCCAACCAACCAGTTCAACAAACCACAAAGAATGCCATCACCATTTCCCAGAAATTATTACTAAAAGCAGAAAGTTACAGATCAGGAAGACTGCTGACCCTTTCACTCAAAAGGGGAACAGCAGTTATAGCCAAACATGCAAAAATAGAAAATTCATTTCTAAAGGTTGAACACTGTGCTGATGAGACAGCTCAGCAGGTAGAGGAGCTGCCACCAAGTCAGAAAACCTGAAATGGATCTCTGAGATCCAATGGTGGAAGGAATAAAGGTTCTATGATGACAATTAGGGTGGTCATCAATCTGATTACAGGGGAAGGCCAGTTCAGGCACACTCCCCACTATTGCTAGGAGTCTTAGCTGGGTTCATCCTTGTGGATTCCTGGAAGTTTCCCTAGCACCATGTATCTCCCTAACCTCATAGTGGCTTCCTCTATCAAGATATCTTTCCTTGCTCTCCTCTACCCCTCCCCCAACTCAACCATCCTATTCCCTCATGTTCTCCTCCCCCTTCCCTTCACATCCCCTCCCAATTTACTCAGGAGATCATATCTATTTCCCCTTCCCAGGGGCATCAGTGCATGTGTCTCTTAGGGTCCTTGTTACCTAGCTTCTCAGGGGTTGAGGACTGTAGCCTGATTATCCTTTCCTTTATGTCTAATATCCACTTAAAGAAGGAATTTTTAAAAAGTTGTACTTTCCCTTTTTCATTCTTTTCTATGACATCTATTTCTTATGTAAAATAGACATAAAACTTTGAAAATGTTTGCATGTTTTCTTTGAAATACCTTTCATAAATAGTTATTCTTGAAGAGTACCGTCATTTTTCTTAACTATTCTAGTGGGCAATTTCCATGCTGCACAAATGCCACAGGAATGTATTTGCCCTAGGAAAGAAGACACTGCTCTGGGGCCATCAGCAAGC
This sequence comes from Dicrostonyx torquatus, assembly GCA_028555095.1. Taxonomy (NCBI): domain Eukaryota; kingdom Metazoa; phylum Chordata; class Mammalia; order Rodentia; family Cricetidae; genus Dicrostonyx; species Dicrostonyx torquatus. The sequence goes on from JAQHUG010000004.1 coordinate 14,812,469, forward strand.
GTGCACCTCCCAACTCAGGCCAGAGGGACCAAAAGGCAGCCAGCTACTCTGAAAATTCCTTATTTTATCCACAATAGGTTGGGTTTTCACTATGTGTTAAACACAATTTTAGCTTTTTCTGGGACTCTAGATTAAAGTTCCGTTTAGTGTCCAAGTCATACAAAGAGATTTTATCATGCAGGGGACAAACAGTTAAAGACAGATACATCACAAAGAGAAAACACTTCATCAAATGTCTATTAAAGTCTTTAAACTGAGTAGTGGTGGCACATACCTTTAATTCCAGCACTCAGGAGGCAGAGGCAGGCTGATCTCGTGTGAGTTTGAGGCTAGCCTGGTTTACAGAGCAAGTTCTAGGACAAGCTCCAAAGATACACAGAGAAATCCAGTCTTGTAAAACAAAAACAAACAAACAACAAAACAAAACAAAAACCTTACTGCAAAATATACGGTAGGGTTGAGGAGATGGCTAAGCCTGTGAAGGGACTCACTGCACAGGCCTGCTGACCTGAGTTGGATCCCTGGGACCCTTCTAAAAGTGTCAGGCATGCCTATACACATACCTGACACACACAACAACGATAAATTAAAAATAGATAAAATATGCAACAAAGATACACAAAATTGATTAAAAAAGGATAAATATTGGCAATTTCATGTGATTTAACCTAATACTCATGCCTAAATTAATTTCTTTGGCCAAAAACAAGTAAAGAATAGGAACATGTGTTAAAAACATTCTAAGAAACAAAAAAAAAATTAAATGAAAAAATAAACCAAAAACCAACGAACTCAGAATGGATACGCAAGGCTAACAGTTTTTAATATTGACTAAAAGCTGGTGTCATTTGCCACTGGACGATATTCAGCATATAGTATAGATAGGGTAGACACTGAGTGACTCTCACACGTGACAGACCATCAAAATGGCCATGAAGCCTCGTGAAATGCCAACCCTGGGCTTGGTCAGAGACCCCCAGGCTAATGTCCCAGATGCTTCTGGACAGTAAGCCAGAATCTAAGCCTGAGGTCACTAAACTTTTCTGACTGAATACGCCTACGCATTAAAAAAAAAGCATGTACTTGCAATATGTTCCATTTATTTATAAATCATGCAACATACTACATACAGAATTAATTTTAAAAAGGGATTTAAATTTGTTTTTATGTGTATGAGTGTGTATGTCTGATGACCAAGGAAGTCAGAAGGTACCAGATTCCTTGGAACTAGAGTAACAGGTGGTTATGAGTTGTTGGCCAGGGCTGGGAACTAAATTGGTCCTCTGAAAGAGCAGCCAGTGCTCTTAACCACTGAGCCAGCTCTGCAGCCCAGCATCAATGCTTTATATGTCATATCATAAACTGAGAATAAAGACTTGGATGGACTGTCGAGATGGCTCAGTAGAGTAAGGTGCTTAGTACTAAGCCTGATATGCTCTCCAGAACCCATGTTGTGGAAGGAGAGAACCAACTCCCACAGGTTGTCCTCTGATCTTCATATATGTGCCATGGCATGCCTACCCATACATATACATACATGTTTATATATATGTAATACATACACATATATAAATAAAATACAAAAAGAAATCAACAATGGTGAAGTAAAGACAAACTGAATTCAATTTTAAAGAATTACTTGGTGATTCAAAAGAATTTTAGTACTATTATTTTTTTCATTAAACTATTATTGAAAAACCTGGGTAACTGGCTATCATTAATTTCTGCTAATCACAAACGCTTCACGTCAATAGCAAGCAAAATATAATTCCTAGAAAGACATACTTTTTAATGTTAATTCTACCTATCTACCTAAATCTGTCTTGAGACAGTTTCTCTCTATATAACCTGGCTATCCTAGAACCCACTCTGCAGACCAGGTGGGCCTTGAACTCACAGAGATCTGTGTGCCTCTGCCCCCCGAGGGCTGGGATTAAAGGCGTGTGCTACCACAGCTGGCAGACACATTACTTACTCCAGAGCATCAAAGAGAAATCTCCCTAGTCATACTGATGAATCCATTGCTTGTGAGACTGGTAGGAACCTCACTTCTATCTCATGAGGGGCAACTGTTCTAGAAGAAGAGAAGCTACCTTTGCACTGTCACTGGTCACATATGCTAATCCTATTCTATTGCTTTCAACCTGGGGGATAACTATGACATTTTTCAAAGATTTGTTTAATTGAATTCAGACCCTATAGGAACACAATTGCTTTTCTTTTTCTTTTCTTTCTTCCTTCCCTTCAGTGGTGAATCCACGTTTTGCATATGCTAGGCAAGAAGTGTACCAGCCACTAGATCACTACAACAAAATGTAACACAGTGTAAGGGAATCAGAAAGGGTTCATCCTCAGCCACTAGATCACTAGAACAAAATGTAACACAGTGTAAGGGAATCAGAAAGGGAGTGCATCTGCCATCCTGCACACCGAGGACCTCCTTCTGT
>JAQHUG010000004.1:14832394-14880281 GCA_028555095.1 Dicrostonyx torquatus
ATTAACACCTATATCTGAATCTGGGTTTTTATTATTAATACCAATTAGAATTCGTGCCACAGATCTCCTATCACCTTTCCCCCAGAAAACTGCTGTAGTTTATATGCTCCACCAACAGCAAGTGGATGGCACAGGAAGCTGCTAGATCAAAGAACAGAGAAGGAATTCCCAGCTGCTCAGAAACAGCAGCATACACTGGCAGTAGGAGCCTAAGGGAGGAGAGGAGCAGAATGCTGCCTGCTTCATCATTTGAAGAAGAGTTTCTGGATCTGTCAGGAAGTCTCAAGCTGTGTTAGTGACCACACATTTGCAATATATCACCAAGAAAGGCCTCAAATCTTCAGCATAACTGTAGCATGAATAAGGAATAACTCACTGAGATCTGTCTGCCTCCCCTGTGCTGAGATTAAAGGCATGCACCATCACACCCAGTCTGCCAAACGATTGAAGTGGAGCTTCACAAAACAGGAACTCCGAGTGCTGTAACGACATAAAACTTTCCTATGCTCACTAACAATCAAGGAATTTTAGGGTAAAATTATAATGAGATGCTGTCAGAGGATGGTAAAATTGGATGGAGAAGCCCTGACTTCAGTGGCAGTGCCCCGTGGTAACCTCTGTTACCTCTGTGGCTTGATACACATCACCTGACAATTCCCTGCGTGTCAGGTGCAGGATGCTCAGCCCTAGCTGCTGGTGCTCTTCTGGGAGGTGTGTAAACCTTAGGAGCTTCTGCCTGGCCTTCCGTCCTTCCTCTACTGTTTCCTGTTTACCACAAAGCAGTCTCCTCTTCCACACGTTTTTTTGCTGGTACGGTGTCAACAAAGGCGAGGACTAAGGTCTGAGACCTAAAAATCTTTGACTTAAAATGCATTTGCCCTCTTTTAGGTTGCTCCCTCAGGCATGTCAGTCACAGTGACAAAATGCTAAGTAATAAAAACAGACACCATTGAGGAAGATAGGGATATGTGCACTCTTGGTGAAATTATAAATCCATGCTTAAAGGACAATTTAACTATCAAGTGTCTTCCTAAATGTAACCCGCACAAGAATACTCCGTGATTCTTACTAGCTACTTATTTATGAATCCCAGTGATTCAGAGATCACTGATATAGCAATAAAAAAAAGCAAAACTGGTTTTGGAGAGGACAGGAAGTAGTCAAACATATAAAATTGTTTAAGCACACTAGAGAAGCTAATTTGTGATGAGGCTGGGTAGTGGTGGTACACGCCTTTAATCCCGGCACTTGGGAGGCAGAGGTCAGGCCAGTCTGGTCAATGAAGCAAGTTCCAGGACAGCCAGGGTTACACAGTGAAACCCTATCTGGAAAACCAGAAAGAAAAAAGAAGTAACACCAATTTTTGCTATAAAAATGACAAATATTAATAATTTTGACACTCAAAGCTACAAAAACAAGAGCCATATTACACAGATGTACAAATTGTATTATATTTCTGAAAAGCAATTTGGCAGCCTGTAGCAGCCTGTACTTAATCTTGAAAATATATAGATATCCTCTAATGGTAAGAACCAGCAAAATTCCAGTTTTAAAACTATACCTAAAAGTAAGCCAGGCATGATGGCATACATCTGTCATCCTAGAACCTAAGAGGTGGATGGAGACATAGCAAGACTCAGCAATGCAGCGAGTTTGACGCCATCCTGTCTCAAAAAACAGACAGACAAAAAGAGACTAAAATTGTAATTTTAAATGTGAGATTATTTACAAGTTGCTCATTAGTTACAAATTGATAAGAAACACTGGAAATGATAAAAATGAACAAAGATGTAATAATGGTTAAATATATTTTAGGACATCTACAGAACAGCCCAGATAGATATTAAACTTGGAGATATTAAAAGAATTGATAATGTTATAGAAAATGCTAATGAGATAAATGTTCAGTCAAACAGAATACAGTACTGTATTAAAGAAACCATGGATAGAGCAGAGCACGCAGACAAATGGACTACAATGGTTAGTGCAAAGGTTGTGTCAACTCAGTCCATGCCAAAGGGATTCGCTGTTGGTAGGTCGTTCTTACTACAGTGCTAAACTGAACGTTTTCACCTTTACTACTTACAAAAGAATCCAGATGAGTGTGGTGCCCATGCCTATAAATTCCAATGCTTTAGAAGGGGGCAAGACTAGGAGTGTGAGGACAGCCTGGGATACTCAGTGGATCTTATGTCAAAACAAACAAACGAATAAATAAATAAATGATTGAATGAATACAATGGAGACTAAATGCCACCATGTGCACTTACCAGGTCAATATTTTGCATTATATCTTGAAACGAAGGATGGGTTCGGAATTGCTCAAAGAGGTCCCGTTTGTAGAGCAAGGCATACACCAGGTTTGGGTTGTGGTGGAGTGAATTCGTCAGGCAAGAGTTGATAATTTCCAGCATCATTCGGATCACTTCTTCAATGACACTGAGGTCCTGTGCCTTATGAAGAAAGGAAACCCCAACAGGGAGTCAGTGTTTGTTCCTTGCCACAAAGACACTAGAATAACAAATGACCACTGACAATTTTAACAGCACTGGAAAGATTATGAAAGAATGCCCTTCAAGATTTTGTTAAGGATTTTAAAGAATTTTAGGTTCATCAGTTACTAAAGGATGTGAGTTAAAATTAACTCAGTATGGGATAATTGAAATTTCTTTCTTTCTTTTTTTTTGGGGGGGGTGTTTCGAGACAGGGTTTCTCTGTAGCTTTGGGGCCTGTCCTGGAACTAGCTCTTGTAGACCAGGCTGGCCTGGAAGTCATAAAAATCTGCCTGCCTTTGCCTACTGAGTGCTGGGATTAAAGGCATGCGCCACCACTGCCCGGCTAAAGTTAATGTTCTATTTGAATTTTTTTTTTTTTTTGTGGTTTTTCGAGACAAGGCTTCTCTGTAGCTTTCGAGCCTGTCTTGGAACTAGCTTTACTAGACCAGGCTGGCCTCGAACTCACAGAGAACTACCTACTTCTGTCTCCTGAGTGCTGGGATTAAAGGCATGTGCCACCACCTCCCAGCGAAATTTCCTATAATAAATTAAACACTAACAAATCCAGAGGAAAAATTGCAGTCTACTTAGCTCCCACCTTGAGAACCTTATTTGTATCCTCTGCCTAAGTCATTATACTGCCATGGTATAGCACAGGGCTGAGGATCCTGCTGTGGAATAATCCTCTTGTACACTATACAGATTTGTCACTTGAATTGGTTTAATAAAACACTGATTGGCTAGTAGCTAGGCAGAAAGTATAGGTGGGGTGACCAAACTAAGGATTCTGGGAAGAGGAAGGGAAAAGTCAGAGGAGTTGCCAGCCAGATGCAGGAAATGAGTGTGCCATGCTAATAAAGGTACCACCGCATGGCAGAGCATAAATAAAAAATATGGGTCAACTTAAAATCTAAGAGCTAGTTAGTAATAAGCCTGCGCTACTGGCTGAGCATTTTGTAATTAATGTAAGTTCTGTGTGTTTATTTGGGATTGGGAGGTCGGAACAAAAGAAAAATTCTGCCTCTGATTACATGTGGGTACATACAGTGTCCAATGTGGTATAAGAATTTCCACTTAGCTGGGCGGTGGTGGCGCACGCCTTTAATCCCAGCACTTGGGAGGCAGAGGCAGGTGGATCTCTGTGAGTTTGAGACCAGCCTGGTCTACAAGAGCTAGTTCCAGGACTGACTCCAAAGCTGCAGAGAAACCCTGTCTCGAAAAACCAAAAAAAAAAAAAAAAAAAAAAAAAAAGGATTTTAAACATAGTTTCTTGGTAGCTGCATTTTCTTGGGTGGGCTCTGTTTGCTGGCCGTGAGCAGAGGTACAGCTTCCTGGTTTGTGCTGGTGGCAGGGACAGCTCTTCTGGTAAGTCTTGCTATCAAACACTTAAATGGAGTTTGTGAGTAGCGGGCAGTGGCATGCTGCTCAATGGCAGTGTGAACTGAAAAGGTCCCCAGAGTTGGGGCAGTGGATGTCTCTCTCACCAGTGGCTCTGCTGTGAAAATAGGCTCTTAGGGAACCAGGTAGGGTGAAGCAAGTCACTAGGGCAGAGGCAGAGGTCCTAGCCACGCTGCTTAGCAGTTTAAAGACTCATGGGGTCAGAAAAAAGAGATATGCAGTAAAGACAGATTTAGATGGAAAGCAACAACAACTATAAACCCTCAAAAAGGTTCAGTGTGATTTAAAAAAAAAAAAAAAGTATAGCTGGGCGGTGGTGGCGCACGCCTTTAATCCCAGCACTTGGGAGGCAGAGGCAGGTGGATCTCTGTGAGTTTGAGACCAGCCTGGTCTACAAGAGCTAGTTCCAGGACTGGCTCCAAAGCCACAGAGAAACCCTGTCTCGAAAAACCAAAAAAAGTATATGTGAGGCTTCGGAGAGAAAAGAAAAATGGTAGAAAAAGGTTCTTTAAAAAGAAACAGTAACAAAAAATATAATAAGCCACATAAAGATGGAAAATACACACCCAGTCTGGATTAAGTATTTTATTGTTTCATCTTTAAAATTTTTGGCTGCTAAAAGACCTTGGATTATGCAAATTTCTATATTAAACCAACCTATATATTTTAGAATTATCTTGACTTCAAAATTTAAGTCAAAAGATATGTTACTTTGGGGGAGAGGTTATCCTTTTTTTTCCCCACAGGAAATGAGAGGCTCTGGATTCATTCGGGTTAAGAAAAATCAGGTTTGATCAAGAAAACCCCCCTAAAAATTCTGGTACTCTGCTTCACAGGAAATTCTGTCAGATACATGATGCCTGCAGGCCAGAGTTGGATGCCCCAATGTCACAGAAGAACTTTGGGTGACTGTCCAGACAGCCTGATGTCCCTGTCATTAGGTAACATTTCACCCTTCTGGGGCCTTTGATGGAGTTGAAGACTAAATATTTATAATTATAATTTTCCTTAATTATAATAGAAAGTAAATTAGATACAAAACTTGAGAATCATCAAGATAGATAATTAAGAATTTTCTCTAATTTTGACAAATGCAAATGGATCAGATGTTGATACTCTAATTTTTACTTAATAACTGTTTTTTGTTGTATATCGGGCCTCTCTATTACAGTTTTGGTTGGGATAGGACTTGCAATGTAGCTCAGATTATCTTGGAACTTACAGAGATCCACCTGCCTGCAAGTGCTCTGATTTAATGAATGTATCACCACGCCTGGCTCTCTGGCAAGTTCTAACGCTATTCTTTAATATATTATAGTTTAGCTGCATATATAAAAGTGGCAAGAAAATATAGTTTCTATCATTATTTAGATTAACTGGAAATAAGGTTGGGGAAATAGAGTGAAGATATTTTACATGATGTCAAATTTTGCTGGATTGTAAAGCAGTTTTGATATTTTAATGTTGTGAGGTGATCAGAACAGAAAAACAAGAAATTATATACAATTTAGAAGTTCAAGTTTAAATTAGAATGGGTCACCGACTATAATAGCTTTCTACCAATATCTCTTTTAACATACAACATTGTAAATAATTTACACTATTAGCATTTCAATGTAAAGTTGACTCTAAATCACAGCACATGAGATAAGGTCAATTTCTTCTTGATCACAGCCTGGGTGAAACTCTAAATATTTAACTAGTATGCACCATTAGTCCTATTGGATGCAGGTTGCACACAGATTAGGCGGCCCTTAGGCTGCACCAGCTGGATGCCAATTATAGTTATTCCCATAAGGGCTCTTAAAGGTACTAATTCTTGAGAAATAAATGAGGCTGACTTGAAGAAGGTATCTACATTGATTAGTTTTAATTATGTCCCTAAATTTGTACCAAGAACTGCTATAGACATCATTTTATTTAAACTAGTAATTCTTCAGCTCAGTCATGAGTTAGGAAGCCTGGAGTATGATCTTAAAGTGTGCTCTGGAGCTGCTGGGCAGTAAGGCTGGTGGCTACTGCAGTGCTAGACCCCTCGCCCTCTTATGTCCATCCCAGTGGTCAACTGGTCTATTCTTGAATATACAACACACAGCTCTGGCAACTAGTCCATTTTCATGGTAAGTGGCGGCAGTTCTTTGCTAACCACTTTAATTATCCTTTAAGAAACAGTCAGGGTTCCTACTGTGTTGTTTCCTAGAAACGAAACCACTCTGTGGGTCTGTGCATCCCACTGGAAGATCAACTGCAGCTTCCAGGCACCAAGCAAATCATGAGATAATCAGGGTAAATTACGTACCAGGGGAATTCAGATTTGCTAAAAACAAAAGTATCAGACTTTTGGTTAATTCTACTTTCCAAGAAATGCCATCCCAATAAATACAATATGACTGGATTCTGAAGCAGGTACCCACAGGACATGACATGAAATCAATAAGGTTCTTTTTGTTTCATTTTAAAAAGCATTATTAGACAATAATCACTACTTGTAAATGGATGAAAAATTAGCATGAAATTAATTGCAGTGTTTCTTTTTAAAGACAGTACCACTTAAATCCCAGGACTTACTTTAGATGGATCTAAAAGGTCATTTAATCATGTTATTCCACACTACTTGGTTCTTTAAAAATGGTGCTGGGATTTGAGCTCCAGGCCTTGAGTATGCTAAGCATGAGCTGCCACTGAACTAAGCCCTCAGCCTCCTCTAGATATTGTTTTGCATGAAGCTCCAATTCAGTTGCATTTGTAAATCCCTTAAAATGCATGACGTGAGGCTGAGTAGGGATTCCAAGAGATGCAGTACCTGACTTCTTTCCAAAGTAGGAACTTGTAGACTTTGAAGTACTTAAAAACAAAAGGAATTATTTTTACATTATATATTACTACCAAATGAGAAAAACAAAAGGCAAAGAACTTTTTTCCAAGACAGGGTTTCTCTGTGTTGTCCTGGCTGTCCTGGAACTATTTAACTCTCTCTCTGAAGACCAAGCTAGCCTCAAACTCAAGAGAGTGTTGAGATTTAGGTGCAGGTTACCATGCCAGCTTGACCGCCAGTCCCACAACCAGCTCAAATTGTGTTTCTGGCAAAGTTGATTTTGAGAGAATAGGGGGAACATGGTTATTTAAATAAAAAAGTATTTTTATAAAGTTTATTTTATTCTACAGTGTAAATCAGTTTTCTGATTTTCCCAAAGGACCGGTTAAAATGTAATGAAAGTACGGGGCTCTAGAGATGGCTAGGTGGTTAAAACGCTGCTTTCAAAGAGGACCTGGGTTCAGTTCTGAGGATCCCAGGGCGGCTCACAGTCAGTTCCAGGGATCTGATGCCCTCTTCTCATCTGTGGGCACCAGACATGCATTCAGGTAAACACTCATACACATTAAAAAAAATCTTAAAATAAAATAAAGTAAATTTTGGCTCATTTAAGACTAAAGAAAGATATCTGGGTAAGCTTGCACACGCTTTTAGTCCCAGAACTCGGAGACCGAGGCAGGTGGATCCCTTTAAGGCCAGCCTGGTCTAACTACACAGTTCTGGGCCAGCCAAGTTCCAGACCCTACCTCAGAAACACAAGCATAAAATGAAATAATACTCAGGGCAGAGGCAGGAAGATCTCATAATCTAGGATAATCTGAGCTACAGGGGAAATCCCTACTTCAAAACCAGACGTCCATACCATGGTTCAAGAGTAGAGCAACCAAGTTTTCAGAGGCAACAAAAACAGGGGCCTTCTTGATGCAGTCTGTCCTTTTTAGCTAACATGCAGCTCACAGGGCAGGAATGGAGCCCAGACCAAGTCAGCAAGCCAAGGGGTGGTGTGTGTGTGTGTGTGTGTGTGTGTGTGTGTGTGCGTGCGTGCGTGCGTGTGTGTGTGTGTGTGTGTGACCCTGAACAATCCCAGTCTTAGGCATTTCTGACTCTATGTTAAGTAGTAACTCAATACTGATGGATAAGTTGGCAGTTGTGGGAGTATTTTACCCAGTTAACAACACTCAGAGTTGCCTCTCATTTTATAAACTTCCTTTTCCTTTTAAGAGGGAATTTATACAGTTTCAAATCATTTATTTTTAGTTTCCTTAAGAGACACATATGTATCTTGTTTGTATTAGTTTTGGGGGAATTCCAAGAAAACTGCCTAAATTTCCTGCATTTTCAGCAGAAAATAAAACCTTCAACAAAATTAATGGGACTTTGCCAAAGGTGGGGCGGGGAGGAAATGCACAGGCACAGCTCCCTGGCCTTCAAAGGCCATCTTTCGGTGATAGGCTCTTGTTATCTTTATGTTGTTAATTCACTGGCACACACTGAAAAGCTTTGTGACCATGTCATTTCTAGCCAGACCTGGAGTCTCCCAAAACATCCAGCTTGTGATAGAAAGAACTGGCTTTATATTACACACAAATCATAGCTCAAGAATAGACCCTGGGACCAAAGGAGACAATAGGTAACTTTAATAAAGTAGAGAAGCAGGTGGAGTGGAAGCAGAGCTCTGGCTGCCGCTCTTGTGTGGGAATGTAAAAGCCTGGGGCCTTCCTCACCTTTCCTTGGACACATTCTGAATGTGGCCCACGGGCCTCAGCTAGAGTCCTGGGAGCAGTGATTTACATCACACTGGCGTGCTGGCACTGGTGGCACTAGGGGACATTGGTTAACTTCACATAGTTTTCCATAACAGGAAAATGGTCAGACAATTCTTAAAAAAGGAATGTTTTGATCAAGGCCCAGCTGTCTGCCGACTGGACTTCTGTAGCATGAGCTGGAGGGGGCGCTGGACCAGAGCATGGGCCAGAGCGGCTTTGCCCTGACTGGCAGCTGCAGTGGCTCCTCTGCCTGTCAGGCTCCAGTAGCTCTGACTTCCCCCGGCTTCTGCCAGCAGCTGAGGATGCACATGCGCCAGAGCCTGACAACTGAAATGGTCAACTTCAGAATCAGCACGCATCTTCATTCTTATTAAGAAACACCCTTTCACGTCCTGTAATAAGTAAGATTTTGAGTAAACCCCACTAAAACAACACCCTGGGAAGATGTGCCTTGTCCTCAGACAAACGAGCAAAGACCCCAATTCCTCAGTCTGTTCTTATGCAGGCTCTTTCTCACTAAGTGCAGTGAGATGTGCTGAGTCAGCCAACTTAGTTGTTTGCAAAGACAAGTGCTTTATGTGAGTTTTAAAAATCTTTTCTCACTCAAGTCTCAGCCTCTGTAAAAAATGCAAACATTACTCAACCCAGAAAGAAAATTTTCTAAGAGTTACCAAAAATATGATTAACATAAAAAATTCCTCAGAGTGACCCCAAACCAAACCAATTAAAAATTTGCTTTTGATTCTTCCACTATGTTGAATGTAGCCACTGTTGGCTTTAAGGACAGAACACCAGTGACCAGTGAGAGGAAACGTGTACAAGCCTGAGTGTCAGGACTAAGCTGCCGTTCTGTGAGTCAGTGGTGCTGAGGACGATGGTACACGGAGCAACTGGGCAGCATGTGGCAGCTTAGACTGGCTTCTAGTTTGTGGCTTGCATGGACTTAGGCAAGTCACTGTTGGGTTTCAGTGCCTTCTATTGGGCTCTGTGAGGTGAAGGGGATGTGTTGGAGAGGACACACTAGGGACATGGACTTGGGTTCCTGCTTAGGATGTGGGACATGGAAAAATGCCTCTCTTACTCTATAATCAGAAAAGCCAGAAAGTTTGCATAATCTGAAGTCTTCTTACACCCAACAGGGAAGACTTTGTAAGTCAACCAGATAAAATGATCCATATGGAAGCTTCGCCACAGGAGCAAGGCAGACCAGAACATCCTCACCCAGGCTGGTGCAGAATGTGGTCTCCAGAGACCCACAGGAATTCAGCCGGGCTACATATGGCAGCTAGGGTGAGCTGGAAGGTCAGGACCCCAAATGCAGTGGAGGTGGTGCCCATCCTCTTGTGCTATGCAAAAGCTGGGGCGGCAAATCCTCCAGGCCAAGGGTACACAAGGGTTCCAGGGAGAAGCAGTAACCAACCACTCAGCCCCAAATCTGAGGGAGGACACTTTCTCTTATCACCAGGACATGAGCCAACATCCACTTAAGCTGGTAGAGGAACAGAAGCTAACAAAACCAAAGATCACTCTTAGCACTGGGTTCAATATCCTATATTCTTACGGGGGAGGTGGGCGGAGAGAAAGAGGACAGACAGACCTGTTACCATTGGGAAAGGGAAAGAAAACGGCACTTCTAAGACCCAGGCATACAGAGGGACTCAACAACATTTGAGGCTAGGCTATTAAAGGCATCCTTCTTCCAAGCCCACTGCAGAGACAGTTGAAAGAAGAGGGTAATAAAGGGACACTGAAATAATGCTGACACCCTAGTCTCCCCCTTTTCAAGAGTAAAGAAACTGTTGGGAGAATCTGCAGCAGGTGGCACATTGCAGATACAAATCCCAATGTCAGTTCACAAGCCCTTAATGGACTCAGATCACAGAGGAGGTGTACCCACTTATAAGCATAGATACCTGCAAATTTCAGTTTCTATGTCTTAGTCACAATGGCCAGCGTCCAAACAAGTTATGAGATGCATGGCATCAATCACATAGTGTGCAAGTACAATGAAGAATACAACTGTAGGCAGTTGGGGTGCTGGAGACGGACTGCTAATCCAGACAGAGCCTCACACTGGCTGCCACTTAGAGAAGAGATGCTGATAGGGTGACATCTCAGGGTGCTGTGGAGACCCTTGGGGTGGGATTGGCCAGGGATGGAGATAGAGCAGATTGAACACAAGGGTAGGGTTAGGCCAGCAAATTTGAACCCCTTGTTTAAGGAGCTATCTGTTCTTAGTAATACATGGGACCTCAGAGCTTCAGCTGTTCCATCTGAAAAATCAGAATAGTGCTTGTTTTTTTTTTAATATTTATTTATTATGCATACAATATTCTGTCTGTGTGTATGCCTGAAGGCCGGAAGAGGGCACCAGACCTCATTACAGATGGTTGTGAGCCACCATGTGGTTGCTGGGAATTGAACTCAGGCTCTGGAAGAGCAGGCGATGCTCTTAACCACTGAGCCATCTCTCCAGCCCCAGTAGTACTTGTTTTATAGAAGGTGGAGATTGAATGATATATTTGAAACATTTGTAGTTTTTCCTAGCAGATAAAAAGGGCTCATTATAGTAGCTATTACAATGAATGAATATGTTTTATGAATAGGCTGAGACCTGTAGGAGCTGTAGGAAACGGGTGAGGAGGAGGAAGGACATGCACAGGAGACTCAGCAGTGAAGGGGAACACAGCACGGTTGGAAAATTGTTTGGCTTGACTGCAAATGCAGGGTCTGGGAGAGAGAAAACGGGAGCACTCAGGTCACAGGTCACAAGGGATGAGCTCAGGGCCTACAGGACCTTCCTGCTATGATAGCCCAAGGGTTATTCACATCCATTCTGGTGGGATGAAAAGCACTGGGGAACTTCAAGTAGTCACAGGAGAGCAGTCCTGGGATGCAATGACACGGAGGTCCGGGGATGCTGCGCTCCAGCACAGCCAGTGTGACGAGCATGACATGGAGGGGCTACGGCAAGGGCTTGCTCTGTGGCTGAAGCTGTGGAGGACATTTCTACCACAGCAGCATGCTGGGCAAAGCCAGGCCAGGGATAAGAAATGGCAGCAAAGACAGGCAGAAGAGAAAGACAGGCAAGGACCCAGGAAGACTTAACACATGAGCAAAGTTAGCAAACTCTAAGACTCAGTTTCCTCCAAGAAAAGGTACCGAAACCAGCCTGAGAAGCAATATCAAGCAGAAAAACAAAACAACACCACAGACCTAAAAAAAAGAAAAAAAAAAGATTTCTAGAATATAAACACTTAAAATGCAAAGGGATTTTAAAATGTCTTTTTTTCCCCATTTTAAATTTTATGTATATGAGTGTTTTCCTATATGTATGCCTGTGCACCACATGTGTGCCTTGTGTCCAAGGAGCTCAGAGGAGGGCACTGGATCCCAGAACTGGAGTTACAGACAGTTGTGAAGTGCCACATGGGTGATGGGAATTAAACCTGGTCCTCTGGATGGGCAGCCAATGCTCTTAATTGCTGAGCCATTAATTCAGTCCCTATATAAATTTTTTTTCAAAGGGATAGAAAAGAAAAAGGAAATTATTTTTACAATCTTCATAGAGAGACAGGAAGGAAGTGTGTGTGTGTGTGTGTTTGTGTATGTGTGGTGTGGTGTGTGGGTGGGTGGTGCCTCAAAACCCTTCAAAGAAAAACCAAACAGCTTTGGATGAGAAAGAGATTTAATGGAATGAAAGCAGGGACTCCATACACAGAAGATGTATGACAACAAAGAAAAACATTAGCATTGTGTCACAAGAGTCAAAACCGTGGAAGAGACCTTAGAAGTCACTAAAAAAATGAATAGCTCAGAGTCAATTGTAATAAAGAATTGCAACCAAAGATGCATTTAAAGAAAACACAGCCAGGAAGGTGGTGCAGCAGAATGAGGCACCTACATGCAGACTCCATGACCTGAGTCCGAATTATAGACCATGCAGGTGGCAGGAGACAATGGACTCCTAAGAGCTGTCCCTCTGACCTGTGCGTGTGCTCTGGTGTGTGTGTGTGTGTGTGTGTGTGTGTACCTGGATGCATGCATACACTCACACACAAATAAATAAATACACTAATGAAAAATAAAAATCCAGTCTCTTAATTTTTTTTTCATATCAGGTTTATTACTGTGAGTTAGAGACCAGCCTGACTAAACAAGCTCCAGGCCAAACAGGACTACAGAGTGAGACCCTGTCTCAAAGAATTTAAAACAAACAAACAAACCACCCAAATTTTAAATGTGTGTCTGTGTGTGGATACGTGCATGTGAGTGGAGGTGCCCAACAGGGCACTAAATGGAGTCATCAGTGGTTGTGAGCTTCTGGGAAAAGGGTGTGCTCCCTCTCCGGCCATCCAAAATGCAAAGTCATATAGGCAATCACAAAGAGAAAAATTGGATAGTAAACAAACAAACAAAAACCAAAGAAAGCAGGATGGAAGAAATGATAATACAAACCTAAGTGAACAGATTAGAAAAATGAAAGTAGCATATTTCTTTTTGTCAAATGCAAACAGAAATAGACATGATGCTGACAAGGGAAAGGAAAACCCTAACATGCATTCAGAGATGAGGAACAAATATATGACATTCACCGGGGACATTTTCAGCTTCCTAGCCTGGAGACAGCCACCTTCCCAATGCTTTCCCAGGGATCTTCCTCTGGGGTGTTTCTCTCTCCCTGTAAGGCCACCATCTATCAGACAAGGGCACCATCCTTATGATCTTTTTAAATCCAGTATTCAAACACAGTTCTGGTGGCAAGGGCTTTAACATTTGCAGTTTGGGGAAACAGAATCAAGTCCCCATCACAGAACAGGATTAAAAGGATCTGTACAATCTGATGTGGAAAGCAGGCTGGACCCCTCTGAAGAACTCTTGCCAAGAAAGACAAATCTGTCTGTATCTGTGCAAGCCTTAAGAGAAAGTGCCCATCTCCAGGAAGTATGAGGAAAAGAGAACAAATTAAATGGGGGCCAATAGCAAATAAAAAGCAACAACAAAACAGAGCATGCTTAGAATGGAGAAGATTCTTCCCAAGTGGCTGGACTCCTGCAGTATGATAATGGCTAGGGAAGAAAAGGGAAGTGGATTGCTCTAATTTAAAGTCTTAGGAGACATAACGACCAAATGTGTGAATTTTAATTCTAATTTTAACACACTGCCAACAGCCATTTTTGAGAATTCAAGAGAAATACGATTATGCTACATGAGAGTATGCCTTGGGAACATTACTGCTTTTGTTGGATATGATAATGGTGTGTGGTGGTTGGAATGAAAATGGTCGCATAGGCTCACAGGGACTGGCAGTACTGGGAGGTGTGGTGTTTGAAGGAAATGTGTCACTGGGGGGGTAGGCTTTGAGGTCTCAGCTCATTCTCTTCCTGCTGCCTGGGGATCCAAGTACAACTCTCAGCTACCTCCCCAGCACCACATTTGCCTGCATAACCAACCTTGCCTCCTGCCATGGTGATAACTGACTAAACCTCTGAAACTGTCAGCCAGCCCCAATGAAATGTTTTCCTTTATAAGAGTTGTTGTGGTCATGATGTTTCTTCACAGCAATAGAAACCCTAATTAAGACATGGTGTGAGTTACAAAAGAAAATGACATTATTTTCGGAGATGTATATCCAAGTATGAAAAGATAAAATTTCAGGATTTATAAAATACTTTACCAAAAAATGACTAAATATTTATATAAAAATATATAAGACTACAGAAGCATTTTTAAAATGATATATTTATTTATGCTTATGTGTACGAGTGTTTTGCCTGTATGTATATATGGGTAGCATATGCGTACTTGGTGTCTTTGGAGGCCAGAAGGTGTAGACTCCCTTAGAACTGGAGTTACAGATGGCTGTGAACCACCATGTGGTGCTGGGAATTGAACCCGTGTCCTCTGAAAGAGAAGCTAATGCTCTTAACTGCTGAACCATCTCTCTAGACCCAAGAACAGTTACTTGTTGTTACTTATTTACTTAATGTGTATATGGGGTGGGGCATGGACATGCCACGGGGTGAGCACTTAGACCAGGGGACAACTTCTAGGAATTACTTCTCTCCTTCCACCATGTGAGTCCTGAACTCAGGTATCAGGTCAACCACAGTACCTTAACCTGCTGAGCCATCTCCCCAGTCCTCATTCTGTTCTTTCTTAAGTCAGAAGCATAATTATGACTTCAAAAGATGGTAAAGTTCACTCAAAAGTAAAAGTAAAAACCGATGCCATTAAAACACTCAATACTGCATATGCAGATCAGATTCAACATTGTAATGAAAAGTTACAACTTGAATGACGACTTTCAAGAATGTGGAGCTGTGGAGCCAGCCTGTTCACACGACCACAGTAAGTCATCAGAGGAGATAGGTCCACTATTCGCAAGATCCAGAAAAGGAATCACAGCGGTAAGCTGCTCCTGGGTGAAGTATGCGAAACAGGACAAAGGGGTGTGCTGATGCGGTGGGAAAATCCTGAATCGGGGTGAGAGAGCTGGCTCAGTGGCTTCCAGAGAACCTGAGTTTGGATCCCACAACTTATTTTGGGCAGTTTTACAACTCCAGCCTCTAGGTCCAGCTCCAGGGGTCTGACATCTCTGACTGCTAGAGAGAACGTGTGGACATCCACGCAGACACAATGAGCATATTAAAATATTTTTAAAATGCAGAATGGACACAAATACTAACTAAGGAAACATTTAAGAACAAAACATTAGCCGGGTGGTGGTGGTGGTGCACACCTTTAATCCCAGCCCTTGGGAGGCAGAGGCAGGCGGATCTCTGTGAATTTGAGGCCAACCTGGTCTACAAGAGCTAGTTCTGGGAAAGGCTCCAAAGCTACAGAAAAACCCCCGTCTTGAAAAAACAAACAAAACCCCCAAAACAACAACAATAAAAAGAACAAAACATTAAGAAACATTCAGCTTTTTGAGTAAAAAATGTGCATTAAAATACTGAGATCTTAACCTGAGAACTTAAAAAAAAATTATTGTTACACTAAATAATTAGAAATAAGTCAAAAATACTCCAGGTCTAATGCTGTGACCCTACCCGATACAGGCGAGCCTAACTGAAGACAGCTGACTCAGGCGCTGATCGTCACACCGTATTCCACCATGATGATTAAAGGCTGGGGTTACAGTTGCCTAGTGAGCAGGACCAAGACCCACACTTTTGTCCAGGTAACTACTAAGACCCACAATTCAGTCAAGGTCAGTGGCAATGAGGGTGACTCAGTCTGTACCTACAATTAGAGCAAGGGCTCACTGATGTTGCCATGGGAACTGTCTACTGGCCAGCAATTACTATTCAAGAACTTCAGGAGGTGGCCCTGTACTAAATTTGCAATTTATTCCTTACGGCAGAAATTGATTTCAAAAGCAGTCTGAAGATCTTTATGTTAACATAAGATCTAAATGAGAACATTTGCCACAGCAAACATCAAGAAATCTCCAGTACAAGTGTGTGGGTTTACATTTTCTTTTTTCTTTCTTTCTTTTTTAAAGATTTATTTATTTTTGTACACAGTATTCTGTCTGCACATATGTATGCAGGCCAGAAGAGGGAATCAGATCTCATTATAGATGGTTGTGAGCCACCATGTGGGTACTAGGAATTGAACTCGGGTCCTCTGGAAGAGCAGTCAGTGCTCTTAACCACTGAGCCATCTCTCCAGCCCGGGTTTACATTTTCTAAACCTCCAAGTCACCCAAAGAACATAACCCATTTCCAACTACTGTTGCTTATGAGTATATGCTAAAAGACTTAAAATTTTCATCCATTGTAATGTCTTCATGCTCACAGCTATGCAATCAATTGTGGGGGAGTTGGGAGTGAGAATCTGCAGCCTAGATAAGGTCAGAGCAGACGGCTCCACTCAATGACACATTACAATTGTCACATCCTGAGTCAGGACTGCCTATCATTGGACTAACTGGAGTCCTTGTGTGTGTAGTGGTGCAGATATCTACTTCCATTTCCTAGGAAGATTTTAGAAATTATCAATAAATAAAAAACGAAAGTTAAAATAAAAAGCAAACAATTGTTACATAACATAAAGGCAATCTTTTTTATTTTTATTTATTTATTTTTTGATTTTTGAGACAGGGTTTCTTTGTAATTTTTTAAATATTTATTTATTTATTATGTATACAATATTCTTTCTGTGTGTGCCTGAAGGCCAGAAGAGGGCACCAGACCTCATTACAGATGGTTTTGACCCACCATGTGGTTGCTTGGAATTGAACTCATGACCTTTGGAAGAGCAGGCAATGCTCTTAACCGCTGAGCCATCTCTCCAACCCCCCTTTCTTTGTAATTTTTGAAGCCTGTCCTGGAACTTGCTCTTGTAGACCAGGCTGGCCTAGAACTCATGGAGATCTGCCTGCCTCTGCCTCCTGAGTGCTGGGATTAAAGTGCCGCTACCACCCTGCTGGCAATCTTTTTGAGGCAGGGAGTCAACTTGATGTAGAACAAGGCTATTTCAGGAGTGTCCTCAGCAGCGGTTGGCATGTAAAGAGGAATGGGATTCCCCACCGCTTCCTTTTGAGTGCATGTCTGTGCACCTACACGGAGGCAGAGATCAATGGTGGGTGTACTCTACTGCTCTCTATCTTAGTTTCCGCAACAGGGTCTCTTGAAGAACCTGGAGCTGGTATACTCAGCTAGGCTTGTGGCCAGTGAGTGCCAGGACCCTACTGTCTGTCTCTCCAGTAATCTTACAGGCACTGTCACCATGCCTCGTCCTTTCTGTGGGTGGTCCTTACTTGCATGACATGCACTTCACCAATAGATGAGTGAGGCTCCAGTCCCCTCTGATGCAGTTCTTAGCTTACCTGTGTTGTTCTGGGGATAAGGAAGAGACTGTGTTATGCGAAAGAAAATAACCACACAGAAAACACTGAGGTAACAAGTGTGCTGTAAACGAAAGCTTCCAAGCTCTTGTTCTTGTATTCATGGCCACCAGGATCACTTGGTGGCATTTCTTAAAACGCAGTGCCCTTAACAGGAAGTAATATAACAATGATACTTTCTACAGTGTGTCAAGCTTTCAAACGTTTGTTTATTTCTGCCACTTATTACTAGAATGCATTGAACTGGTTGTCACTTCAAGGTTCTGCTGGGACTAAAGTGACAAAAAGCCCTTCTTCCTGGACCTACCCCTGCTGATGCTTTGAGGACTGAATGGGACAGGGCTTGGCCTTTGGTAAGAACAGGATGTGTTCACAGCCATGCCCTAGCGAGATGGCATGATTGCTGGGTCAGGAGCCCAAAGACTGCTCTGAGGTAAACAACTCCTTCAGCTGCCCAGGAAACGGACTCTCTTGTTAAGCAGAAATACAGCGCCCATCTATACTGCCAAGTTACAGGACATGCTGTGGGATAATGCTTTTGTATGTTGTAAAGATTTGCCATTCATACTGGTTTAATAAAATGCTGACTGGTCAGTAGCCTATACTATATTTATAGTATAGGCAGGGTAACCAGACTAAGAGAATTCTGGGAAGAGGAAAGGCAGAGAGTCAGCCACCATCCATATGCAGAGAAAGCAAGATGAGAATGCCTTACTGAGAAAAGGTACCAAGCCATGCGGCTGAATATATACAAGAATTATGGGTTAATTTAAGTTGTAAAAGGCAGTTAGTAACAAGTCTGAGCAATAGACCAATTTACAATTAATGTAAGTCTCTGTGTGTTTATTTGGGACTGAATGGCTGTGGGGCCAGGTAGGACAGAAACTTCTGTTAATAGTTGTCTGAAAAAAAAATGATTCAGGAACTGTAAGTGTGATGGAAATGTGTGCCAATGAAAATTGACATTTTTTTGCTGGGCGGTGGTGGCGCACGCCTTTAATCCTAGCACTTGGGAGGCACTGGCAGGCGGATCTTTTTGAGTTTGAGACCAGCCTGGTCTACAAGAGCTAGTTCCAGCGCAGGCTCCAAAGCCATCCTGTCTCGAAAAAAACAAATAACAAAACAAAATAAAACAAAAAAACTGACATTTTGGATGGGGGTGGTCATACAATGCCTGTCATTCCAACACTAAAGAGGCTGAGGCAGTAGCAGAATGATTTTGAGTTTGAATAAGTCTGGACTATACCTTGTTTCAGCAAAATAAAAAACAAATTAAAAAAACCCATTTTGCTCTTTTTGTCTGACTTTCTGTTTTTTTGACTATTAAGAAAAAGAAGAGAAAAAGCATCAGATAAAAGGAGGTGGTTGTTTGTAAATGAGAACTAGGCAGTCTCAGGGTTTTTTTTTTTTTGTTTTGTTTTTTTAGTTAGAGGCAAACCATGCTTTCCCTGAGACCCCGAGTTAGGGATGGGGTAGATGGCACACTATCTCAAATGCATGCCACACACACTGATTCATTCTTGTTCAACAAGAGACAGGATGACAGAAAGTCTTTTTCATAATGCGTGCCATTCATTTAATTTTGGGAAGGACTTAAATATGCACAGGAACAATTACAGGAAAAACTACTTTTTACCAACAAAGCCAGTGAGGGCTGGGAAGACGACAAGGCTCTGGGTTTGATTCTGAAAACAATAAAGTGCTTGCCATGCAAACATGGGGGCCTGTTTGATCCTTAGAGCACACACAAAGGTGAAGACTTACAAGGGTGTCCTCTCACTCCACATGCACACCATGGCACATGTGTGCCCCCCTAGTCCTGAGAGTTGGGTGTGATGGTGTGTGATTGCACCCTGGGGTTCACTAGCTGAGCAGCCAGCCGAGCTAAGGAATGACGTTTAAGGCTGACTTTGGGTCCCCACATGAACATGTACACACCTTCAACAAAGCTGACCACCTGCTAAAGTATTCTTAAATACATACAGTCAGGGTAGAACACATGCCCGGCATAACAAGCAAGGCTCTGGGTTGGATTCTGCACTTGGATCCCCTGGACATCGCATTAGGTGATGGCGGTAGGAATCTCACAGCAAGTGTAAGTAACAATGCCTCTCTAAGCAAGCATTTTGGGAAGCACAGCTTTCCTGCACATTTGATTAATATGTAAAAAATGTGTTATGACGGGGCTGGAGAGATGGCTCAGAGGTTAAGAGCATTGCCTGCTCTTCCAAAGGCCCTGAGTTCAATTCCCAGCAACCACATGGTGGCTCACAACCATCTATAATGAGGTCTGGTGCCCTCTTCTGGCCTGCAGGCATATACACAGACAGAATATTGTATACATAATAAATAAATAAATATTTTTAAAAAATGTGTTTTGACATTATGTGGACTAACTTGCTGGTTATTATCCAAAAGTCACAGCTATCTCTTGTGTTAAGCCAAGCTTCAACTTTAATTCTAATAAAATTTGGGTAAATTGTATGAGAAATTAGACATGTGGAACAAAAAAGAGTAAGAAAACCAAAAGGCAGACAAAAGCACAGAAGGAAAACTCCACAGTGTATGAGCTGCACATGCAACACAACAGGTGCACTCTGAAAACCTGTGTAACTCTTCCGAAAGAGCTGTGCCAGGATGCTGTGCTTCTCTGTCATCTGCCCTCGGTAGGACTCACTGTCACCTGGGCTCATTGGGAAGTCTGACCAGGAATTCCAGGTTATCAGGCTAAGTGTGACCACCCTGATGTTCCCAGATGACACACGTCATCCACTTAACAAGTAAGGAACGGGTTTATGAAAAGGTGGCACTCACGGGTCCTGTGGGGAGAGGTGTGAAGTGTGAGACATGATATAGAGGCAGAGAAAAGGGAGGGCACACAGGTATGGTGTAGGGAGGCCTGCATGAAGGAAGGAGAATGGGAAATGTTTCATTCATTGCTATAATACTTCATCAGCTACACACCATCAGAGCCCTCTAGCTAAAGGACGCTCCAGAAGGAGAAAACACCTAAATGTGAAATACAAATTTATCAGCCGTTTGTGACAATCTCTCCCCAGATAACCAAAAACCAACTATGACCTCTAGAGTGAGGGCCAACAAACTTCTTTCTATAGGTGAGAACTGGGAATTACCTATGAAGTAAAATTTGAAAATGATTCCAAATATCTACCCTATGAGGGTCTGCCTCTGAATTCTCATATTTCTTTCCCTTTAACTTAAAAAAAAATCAATGTAATAAATGAGCGTAGTTTAAAATTCAAGAAACCAGGGTGCAAACAGAAACAGTAGCTCCTGGGCCAACTCCTTCCTCAGCACGCATACCAAGGACAAGCACTGGGCCAGCGAGACTCTTCTCCAGTCCTGGTACCAAGGACAAGCACTGGGCCAGGGAGACATTCCTCCAGCACGTGCCTTCTTGTTCTGAAATAATGTACTGCTATTTCTGAATTTTTAACTTTGTAATCTTTAACTGACTTTTTGCTTTTGAGAATCGAGGTTCTATTCTTGTAAACTAACTTAGACTCAAAAGTTTTTACTAATTTACTAAACTGAAAATAGCATTTTCTAAACTCTTGAATACAGGAAACATTAAGGAGAGATGCACTCCTGTATGTTAAAAAGTTGACAGAAATGAACCTAAGATTTAGTTGGGAACCAGAGATGGAGACTATGCCACACATTTATGACACTGCTTTGAGACAATGGTAGTCAACCAGTTCCCCTTTGAATGTCTATCTCAGACAGAGCAAGAGAATAAGAATTTCTTATGCTTTGTTTCTGGAGCAAACATTGAGATCTGCGTGAGCAGGAATGTGTTCAGAATGCTCTCGCAGTTCAATTAGGTTTCTCTGAACAGCACACCATGGCCATTCCTCTGACAAATTCTACTGTAGCTCTCGGAATGGGATGAATTTTAGGCTGTTGGTTCCCCCCTTCCTTACTCTTTTCTTTTCTTTCTTTATAAAGATTGCAGCATTCCTCACAGGCAAAGCATCAATCCTCCAGGCTTTCTCTCTTAGGCCTGTGCTATTACAGTTAATTTGTGTGCTTTTATAACTGTGTACTTACGCCCACAGGCTTTTGAACAATGGGTGCCCATTCAATAAATCCAAGAAATAAATGACTTGATGACTGTAAGTGCTTTGAACTCATTGGACAGAAGGCTCTACAGAAATAATATAATAGCAAGGACACTGGGATAAAAGCATAAGAAAAAAACCCCCAATGTACAGCTTTTTCGAGTGGGCACACATGCACAGGAACACACGGAGTTGTCATCCTTTGTTAGACAGCCCTCACTCCCGCCACTGCTGCTCAGGGCTCAAAGTCTCTTCCTCCATCTTTTGATAGGAAAATGACTAACATTTGTGAAGACAAAGCACATCAATACTTGCTTTTTAAAGGGGTATTTGCTTTTCTTCTTCTTCTTCTTTTTTTTTTTTTTTAAGTTTTTCAAGACTGGGTTTCTCTGTAGCTTTGAAGCCTGTCCTGGAACTAGCTGTTGTAGACCAGGCGGACCTTGAACTCACAGAGATCAGCCTGCCTCTTCCTCCTGAGTGCTGGGATTAAGGGTGCGCCACCATTGCCTGGCAGGAGTATTTTCTCTGAGCCACAAACAGGCTGATGATCACTGCAACACAGATGTAGAGTCTGAGGCTGATGTTGGGTGTCCTCCTCAACCACTTCCCGGCTTATTTATTTATTTTTTTTGAGACATAGTCTCTGTCACTGAACCTGGAGTTCACTGATTGGCTAGACTAGCTGGCCAGAAAGCCCCAGGAACCTCGACACTGAGGTTTTCTCAGGTTCTGGGGATCTGAACTCCCGTGCTCATGCCGTGTGGCTCTTCAGTGGCGCCAGTCCCCTTGCCCCTGCCATGCGTCTTAACCAATCAGTGCTGTGCAGGAGCTCCACAGAGTGTGGTAAGACAACGGTGACGACAGAGAAGCACAGACATGGTAAGGCCCAGCAGAAGAGTGAGGAAGCGGCGACTACTCCCTCTCTCAGACTTCAACCAGAATAATTGCTCTTTAAACAACCTTAGCTGTCAGTGAGCACTAGTCAAACTCCGCACTCCTGAGTTTTTAGTGCTCAGATGCTGCGCCTGCTTTGCTGAATCCAAATGGATACATTTTCACATCAGGTTACACTCAATCTTCAGCTAACAATTGATTCTTTAAACTATGCTGTCCTAGTTAGGTTTCCATTGGTATGATAAACCACGACAAAAAGCATCTTGGAAAAGGAAAGATTTATTTCATCTTAATTCCTCAATCATTAGGGCAGTCAAGGCAGGAACTCACACAGGGCGGGAACCTGGAGGCAGGAGCTGATGCAGAGGCCATGGAGGACACTGCTGACTGCTCAACCTGCTCTCTTACAGCACACAGGACCACCAGCCCAGGGGAGCACTGGGCCCTCACAATCGAGAAAAATGCACCATAGGCTTTCCCACTAGCCAGGCTCTTCTTTTTTCAGTTGAAGTTTTTTTTTCCCCCCCAAATGACTACAGCTTGTGTCAAGGTGACGAAAGCAGTAGCCATCACATCTGCCGACCTGACACCTTGTCCCGCCTTGTTCCCAAATTCCTCTTGGATGATGCCCCGCTATTTTCCCCGGCTTTACTTGTAATTGCACATTTATCTACTTGTTAGATGAGACACACTCTCTTTGCACTACCTCTCTGAGGCAGGATTCCTGCATATGTCCCCTCATCACTGCTCACTAAACGCTGTAGGAAAAACAGGACTGGAATAAACGACTGTTTCAAATGCATGTTTGTAGATAATATGCTCTGTCTATTCTTCTCAGTTACTGGATGGCTAATGAAAAATAACTGAGAAGTAATTAATAGGACTTGTTGCTTTTGAGACAGGATCTCACCATGTAATCCAGGGTATGTAAGCCATGGGCTGGCCTCAAACTCCTGGTGATCCTTCTGCCTCAGCCTCTAGATTGCTGGGACTCCAGATGTGGGCCACCATGCCTAGCATTAAAGTGTTGGTGCTTCTTTTCAGATGTAGAAATTAAAACACAATTAGATTGAGCTTTATTGTTGTGCACCTGTTATGAGAAATAACCAAGTCTAAATCCATAATCTGTCCTTGGAGATTATTCATGCATACAATGTAATTTATTAGTGACTTATATAATAAGAATTTAAATGTTTTTTTTGCCCCTGGAAGTGGGGGAACAAATATCTATCATTACTCATGCATGGGGAATATAGATTTTCTATAGTCCATTTTTCATCTTTGTAGTTCTCCTTTGTGAAACTGTAAATTCAAATTAGTTCTCAATGTAATATCAAAAATGGATATGCAATAGTGAACATAAGAATTGCTGTGGGTTAAAGACCAGTATGGGCTACATAGTAAGACCTTGTCTCAAAACATAAAACAAACCCCAACCAAATCAGGAAATCAAATGAAACAACAAAAAACAAGAAGGAGGAGGAGGAGGAAGAAGAAGAAGAGAGAGAGAGAGACAGACCTGTGTGTGCAGCTTCCTCCCTCTATTTCCAGGATGGTTTTAAAGCAGTTTTGTTAGAAGGAGACTGTTACACGCAGCTTTCTAGTGAGAGGCAGGCAACCCTCCACCGATCTGCACCGACTGTGCAAAAGGCCCTTCTAATATTTAAACTGGTAGCAGACCTAGAGGCTTGGACAGACTGGGTTTTTGTTTGTGTTTTGTTTTCTGCAAAACCACTTCACAGGTAGGTGTGTTCTACACCGGCATGAATGAGATCTAAAGCGGTTTCTTTCTGTGAGTTAGTGGCCACAAGCGCCCATATTTCTGGGGTCCGCAACATGGTAATATTTCAATTCTCTCATTATTGATTATTAGCTATAATGGTTTTCCAAAGAGGAGTCTCCCCTTCTCCATTTTGTTACCTCGTGTTACCATCCTCCATGTGGGGCACCCTGGCTTGGCTTCTTTTAGTGGAAGGTTCGTTGCTGAGATGATCAAAGCTATTTGGTTGGGTTGGTCACTGTTTTTGTGAGTTCAAAGAATAGAAGTAAAATGACTAGACACAGCAATGGATATAAAGAGACAAAAATCATATAGATCACTCCTATTCAAACTCAAGATCAAAGTTTTCACTTAATTGTGTTTATTTTACATCTGTATATAACGTTTTCCAATAGAAGCTCGAGTTCCAAGGACAGCAGGGAAAACAAAATTAGGATATGTCACAAATACTCACTTTTCTCATATAACACAAACATGCATCTTCAAATTACAAAACCAAAGCTTCTATACAAGTATCACCAGTAAAAACAGTCTGGTGTCCTTTTCGCCTGTGTCATCATGACACAGTCTACTAGGACTGAGCCATTTAGACGTCTGGCTGCTAACCAACTTGATTTATGTGGTTGTTAAGTTGTTTCATAATCAGGTATAGTCATAAGTTACATCACAGGACAAGAGTTTCATTCCTGTTGGTTTGACAAAGTTCCTTTGCTCTTCATAGGTTAGTTAACACCAAAATTCTTTTGGTTTGTCTTTCACTGTTTTCCAAATTCACATGGAAATACCAATCTGAGTATGAAGTGGAGAGGGGGCCTCTCCAGAAGGTGAGCGGGTGAGAGGATAGGGCTGTCAGACAGGGCCAGTGCCTTATATCAGCAGAGACAAGGCCCCTTTAGCACACTGAACAAGCAACTGTGCTAACCTCCAAATTGTGAGAAGTGTCTAGTGGTTAAGTCACTTAATCGATACTCTGTCAAGAGACCCCGAGTGATGTGGTATTCCCCTCTGTATGCTGTGAATAACATTGGTTAATAAAGGACTGCTTTGGGGGCTGGACAGATGGCTCAGAGGTTAAGAGCACTGGCTGCTCTTCCAGAGGTCCTGAGTTTGATTCCCAGCAACCACATGATGGCTCACAACCATTTGTAATGAGATCTGTTGCCCTCTTCTAGTGTGCAGGCATACATGGAGGCAAAATGTTGTATACATAATAAATAAATAAATCTTTAAAAAAGAAAAAAAATTATTTAAAAAAAAAAAAGGTCTGCTTTGAGCCCATAGTAGAGCAAGGCAGAAAGAGCTAGGTGGGGAAAACTAAAGTGAATGCTGGGAGAAAGAAGGGCGGAGTCAGGGAGAAGCCATGTATCTTGCCAAAGACAAACGCTAGAAACTTTACCGGGTAAGCCACAGCCACGTGGTGATACACAGATTAATAGAAATGGGTTAAATTAATATGTAAGAGTTAGCCAATAAGAAGCTAGAGCTAATGGGTCAAGCAGTGTTTTAAATAATACAGCTTCTGTGTGAGTATTTCGGGCCTAAGCGGCTGGGAACAAACAAGCAGCCTCCTCCTATACCTGAGCCAACAATACAGGCTAGAAGCACGACCTTACAGAGGAGTCACTAAATTACCCACCATGCTCACGGGCTCATGGCGCTGCATGGAAGACACACCACACACTCCTCAGGTCCTTTGGCAAAATGGAAATTCAAGGCCTCAGAAAATACCAGAAGAGACTACAAGTTACACAAATGTAAGAAAATAGCCAAATCTGCCTGCCCTATTGTGCTAAAAGGACGTGCTAAGTACCTCCATGTACACACTGAAACTGTAGTTCTTAAGCACTATACAGGAGCAGCTGTTGTATCGACCAATACATAAAAACTGACATAGTCCAGTATCAGAATGGACTCTGACAACTGTCAAAGCAAGAGTTACCCTGCTTTCCTAGTTCCCAAAGTAAGCCAATTCCCATCACTGACCTTCACAACAATGTCTTAGAAACTCCAGTAAGTCATGAATACATTAAGTTGCCAAGGCTTTCCTTGGAATGCAATGACTTAAACAATGCCGTAAGTCTAGGACTGATGTGTTTCATGGCTCTTCTCCACACTTCAATGATGATCCTTGAATTTTCCTGCAAGGCTTCTTCTTCTAAGAATTTTTCAGAAATCCATAAAAAAAAAAAGCTAGAGCTGAATTCTCAAACACAATTTGTTTTCAGAAATTAAATCAATCAAGGAAAAGATTGAATTTCCACTTACACAATGAGTAAGATTACTGTTTTTTTGGGTCTTATTTGGAGAAACTAAAATAAAGTGCCATTTCTAAAACATTTGTAGCTTTGACTATAATCAACTGTAATAATAAGATACCAGCTCAAAAAAATTCTTTTCATTTAAGCCTCTTTTGTAATACTGCTTTTTAATAACCCTCATAATAGCCGAATTAAAGGACCCCAACAGAAATCATTCATCCCACATAAAACAAACATTGCCTTTTCTTCTTAGCTTTGTTTTACAAGCTACATTATTTCCAGATGACGCTGGAGGGGACTATGGTTTCAAGAATGAGATGCTTAAGTGGACAGCTGCTTTCTATTTGCCATGTAAATCAAGGGTAAATCAAAGAAAATTCCAAATAGTAGGACCCCCCCCCCACCAATTAGGAACAACGAACTCAGGCAGAAAGGGAGAAAAAAGCAGAAAAAGCAATCAGAACGCAAGCAAACAGAAAATCAACACGGCATCTCTTGACCAAGTAAAGGAAACTTGTGGACAGCACAGAAAAGGTGTTGGTAGACCAGTTCCCTACAGTAGCCGGGTAAGAAAGCTGTTCTCACTGGAATGGAAAGACAGTGGAAAAGGAATTGATTAAGTGTTTTCCTGTTTTAAGAAAATAAATGCACCACACATTAGTGCTGAATTTAATATTCATGGGTTATATTCCTGTGCTCTGTAAACTTCACTTAGCACGCTAATCAACCACTGCCCTGGTCCACGCAAACATGCCCTATTTTTTCTCAGAAGCCAAAGAAAAAAACAAAAATTATTTAAGTATTTTAAATAATCTCTCTAAATCCTTAAAAAGACTTGTCTACCACATTCCTGAAGCAGCACTGGCAAAGCATCCTCTCGGGGAGACATCCTTTCCCTCAGCACACCTGCCTCTCCTGTGGGAACTCGTCCTTCACACTAGATGGGAGCCCCCCCCCCCGCAACTAAAATAACCAAATAACAATGGAAGAAGAATCTTTCTCAGACAAAAGGGAATTACCAGTTCCCAGCCAGAACAGTATAACCATGGAGACTGGCCTTCTGCTGAAGGCAGGAGATAACTTTATCTTGATGGTTAGAAACAACGGTATGCATGGGGGCTGGAGAGATGGCTCAGTGGTTAAGAGCATTGACTGCTCTTCCAGAGGTCCTGAGTTCAATTCCCAGCAACCACATGGTGGCTCACAACCATCTATAATGAGATCAGACATACATGAAGGCAGAATACTATATACATAATAAACAAATAAATCTTAAAAAAAAAAGAAACAACTGTATGCATACAGGCAGTATGGGAATGTAGAAATATTTCGTTATAATATTATATATAATACTAAGAACCTCACACTAAGAGCAAACGAAATTAGTCCCCCAGAGTTATCAGCACCTTCACATTCACTGTGGCAGGATTCCTAAGGCCCAGACAGGAAGCCACCGAACAGCCTCCTGACAGATGATGGGAGCGATCAAGTGGTGTCCGTACCACAGCACAATGATGCTCAGCATAAGAACGAGGGTCTCATTTGGAACAGTACGGCGCCAGCCGTGTGGGAATGACAAAGACAAATGCTGTGTGCTCCCTTATGTATGGAAGCTGGAGCTGAACTCACGGAAGTAGAGATGAGGGCCGCAAGGAGAGGTTCAGCGGGGGTGGAGGGGGACACACAAGTTTTCAGCTGCATAGCAGATGAGGTCTGGATTTAATGTACAGATGTGGACTGTATTAGGAATATTCTTAACTGTACCTGAGACGTGCTAATAGATCTCAAAAGTTCACGCACACACAGACACACACATGCAGAGGCAACCATGTGAGGTGATGAATATGCTACTCAGCTTATTAAACATTTAACAGTGTATACTAAACCATTCCCTGTTTATAAATGAGAAGGAATGAGAAAAACTGATAATCACAAGAAAAATCTGTGACCTACAGACTATAGGCAGTATTTGGCAGGAAAGGTATGGCACAGTTTAAACAACTTCTCAAGAGCAGAGTAATTACAAAGGAAAATACAAGTTTAGAAGGCAAAACCTCGGCAGACACTGCCTTAGCAGATGATCGCGCAACACACACCGTGCGCGCCCACATGCTGCTGGAGAACACGCTACCCAAGGAGGCCCAGCGTTAGGACAGCCACAGGAAACAGCACAGGCAAACGGGGACGGGCTCCAAGTAACTCACTGGCAGCTCAGCAATACCAAGCACAGGACAAGAAATACCACGGAAATGTTACAGAGACATGACAAACAATTCAAGTGGAACCCTAGAATAGGATGAAGGTGCTAATGTTACAATTTGTGTTTTAGTAATTTTTAGTTCTGAGAAATGTTACATGCTCATTAAGATATTAGCAAAAGGGGAAACTGAGAAGTATAAGGAGAAATTCTTTAAACAAAACACTTTAAGTTAAGCCACTGTGATCCAGGAGAGAAGTCATTCATCTGCGTGCTAGCAAATACCCCAAGATCTACACCTATAAAGAAATGCGACCCTTTTCCTCCTCCGTCAGACTCCCCAGTGCTAACTATTTAAATTTGAAATGTATTTTCAAACATGTAAGCCAATATAAAGCTAAAAGATTTATATATGTTATAGATAATTTCATATAAATCTCTATAAAAATTAAATTATCTTTTTAAAATGCTACAGAATAAGCTGGGTGGTGGCGGCTCACGCCTTTAATGCCAGGCAGAGGCAGGTGGATCCCAGTGAGTTCAAGGCCAGCCTGGTCTACAAGGGAGTTCCAGAACAGCGAGGACCATTACACAGAGAAATCCTGTTTTGAAAAACAAAACAAAACAACAACACTAACAAAAAGCTGCAGAATAGATATAATGAATTAGTTATACTCTAATGAGTGATTTTTTTTCTTAATTTCATGTTTTGGAGGGCATGAGATGGTGCACATAGAGAGGTCAGAGGACAACTTGTGGGAGTTGGTCGTGTCCTCCACCATGTGGATTCTGGGGATGGAACTCAAGTGACCATGGCAGCAAGCACCCTGCCCCAAGGAGCCATGTCACTGGAGTCTAATCAATGGCTGTGATGTATATTTTGCTTGTTTCCTTTTGCTTTACAGCAATGCTGAGACATGCACATAACTTTTGTGTGCCTGTGCAGCTCTCTGCCCAGCAGTCCCTAAAATCCAGCTAGTGCTCAAGAAATGCATTTTACCTTCTTCAAAGTATTTAGTTCTTTGGTCCCACGCTTCCAAATATGATTCTTAAAAATGGCTTCACCCATTCAACAAGAGAGAAACCATGCCTGGTACTGGAAAGCTAGTCAGTTACTTGGGGCTAGAGAAGTCTTGGAGGAGAACCTATCACTAAATACACTCTAAATATTTGTCCTTAGGCCTGCAGACAAGGGCAGTCCTCACCCCTATCAAGGAAACCTTGATTCCCAACAAGTGGAGACCATTACAGAACACCACAAATGATCCCTGCAGATCTGTGGAGCACAGTCTCAGCCAACAGATCGACAGCACAAGTCCCAAACCTAAGGCTCAGATTTACTGTGGAAGAGAGAGAGGGAAAGGATTTGAAGAGTCAGAGGTACAGGAATTTTACAGTGAGATTGTGTCTTTTAAAACTGTCAGAGAAGCTACACTCATGAAGTCTCACACCAGCATGGCTGCCTAAATATGAGCCAAACACGGAAGACACCAATAAACATGCTGTGGTAGTTGAATGCAACTGACCCCCATAATATCAGGGACTGGCACTATTGGGAGGTGTGGCTTTGTTGGAGTGGGTATGGCCTTGATGGAGGAAGTGTGTCACTGTGGGGGCGGGCTTTGAGGCTTTCTATGCTCAGGATACCGCCAGTGTCTCAGATGACTTCCTGTTGCCTGCAAGATGTCGGACTCTCAGCTACTACTCCAGCACCACGTCTGCCTGCATGCCATAATGCTCCCATCATTATAATGGACTGAATCTCTAAAACTGGAAGTGAGCTACCCCAACTTTTTTTTTTTTTTAATAAGAGTTGCCGTGGTCATGGTGTCTCTTCACAGCAATAAAAACCCAAACTAAGACACATGCTAACATTGAAGAGGGGAACATGAGGCCTCAGCCCTAGACTAAGAACTACAGACAACTGAATGCTGAGAGGATGTCCCCAGGAAAGAGGACATCAGTTATCTAATACCAAATGGTCATTCCTGAAAACATATACATAGAAGTAACATTACAGAGGCTGAGCAGGTTACATTTATATATTTAAGATCTCCCCCCCACACACATACATACATACACACACACACACACACACACACAGACACAGACACCTCTAACAATAACAAAGAAAGAGAGGCCATGAGCCGGGTGGTGGTGGCACACACCTTTAATCCCACACTCAGGAGGCAGAGGCAGGCGGATTTCTGTGAGTTCGAGGCCAGCCTGGTCTACAGAGTGTTCCAGGACGGGCTTCAAAGCTACAGAGAAACCCTGTCTCAGGGGAGAGGGGGGAGGAAAAGAAAAGGAGAAAAAGAGGTCATGAAAGACAGCAAAGGGTGGGGTACACGGTAGGGGCCAGAGGGAAGAGAGAAAGAGGAGAACGATGCAATTATAATCCCCAAAATGGCTTCATTGAGGTGTTATTCATACACCATATATATCACCAAATAAAGTGTGTGACTCAGTGCTTTTTGTATATCCAAAGACTTATGCAGCCAACCTGACTTCGTTTGGAAGCATTTTCAGAATTCCCACTATACGAACTCAGTGTCCACCAGTAGTTCCATCCCACTCCGCTGCACATCCCTAGACCCAGGCATCTAGGGTCCGCTCTACCAGGGCCCGCCTGTTCTGGACATTTGAATGGGTGGGACCATACAGTTTATGATCCTGTTTCTGGTTCCCTTTCCTTAGCACGATGTTTTCTTCTATACTGAGGAGCACATCTCCTCCCCTCTTTTTCTTGATGACTGACACTACATTTAATTTAGTCCTTTAGAGGCTGAGGGGCATTCAGACTGCATTCATTTTGATGGTTATGAAATGGCTCTATGAACAGTCACATTCTGAGATGGGTATACACGTTCAGTTTACTTGTATCTTACTTGTATATAATTGCTGGCTCATGTGTAACTGAATTGCTTTCACAAGGACTCTACCCTTTTTCACATTCTCATCTCTTTACATGCTTGTTAACACGTAAATATTATCTGCCTTTTGGATTCCAGCCATCCTTGCAGATGTGAAACGGTGTCCCACTATGATTCTAATTTCCATTTCCCTAATGACTGGAGATGCTCAACAATTTTTTTTTTTACGACTTCCACTACCTCTGTCCTTTTGGGAGAATGTCTACATAGACCCTTTTCCACTTAAAACTGCAACACAAGTTCACAGCTAACTTGCATCACATTCTAACAAGGAGCCCAGATGCCCTTCCCCAAAACGATCCTGGATCTAAGCGAGACCACCGTCTAGAGAGGTGCAGTCTCCCACTGGGTGTCCCATATCCAGCTAGCAGATGAGGAGGGAAGGAAGGATGGAGGACTGTATGAACTGTGCACCATACACTGTAGCCAGTCTTACGGCTCAGTTCTACAAGCAAGGGAGTTGGAAAATGTCACTTCACTGTCTAACGGGATGGGTACTGGTGAATCACCCAAAACACTCAGGAAAGGCAGCTGACTGACTAGAAGCCTGCCAACAGGACCTGTCTTTTGCTCTTGATGGTCACTCTGGCTTGGCTCATTCTGGGCTGCAGGGCACAGTAAGCCACTGGTCAGCAAACACGAGGTCAACTCTGAGAAGTAGAATGCTGTCTTTGGTTCCCACACAGAGAGCAAGACTCTTGGTCTTGCTGCTCACCTGCGGCTGGCGAAGGTAGCTCTATTAGGGCTTGCTCTGCACGCTAGGCTACACCTGGCCTCCTCCTGCCACAAGCTCTTCCTGTCACTATGGGGCAGAAACAGTTCCATTCTCTTACACCCACAGGCCCAGAAGCGCCCCCATACCAAGAGCAAGCCTTCTCAAGTACTCAGCTAGCAAATGTCTTATTTGCCCTGCTTTAGATTGTGTTGTTTATATTTTTACTATGGAATTATAAGGCTTTCCACATATTCTAGATCAGGGTTTGAAATATTTTCTCCCATTCTGTGGGCTTGTGGGCTATCTGTTCACTCTTCAGTTTGTTTTGAGACAAAGTCAACTATATAGGTCCAACTCTCCTGGAACAGCAGATCAGGCTGGCAGCAAACTCACAGAAATCTGCTTGCCTTTTGTTTGCATTAACTGCCTCAATGCCTTATTTGAGTCCTATGAAACAAAGTTTTCATTTTTATTTTTCTGGAGGCCTGGTCTCAGGCCCAGGTTGGCCCTGCTCAGGATGACATTGAACTTTGGATTCTCCTGCCTCCTTCCACCTCCCAAGTGCTGGGATTCCCAGAGTGCACTACCCCACCTAGGTTATATGATACTGGAGAGCAAGCCCAGGGCCTTGTGAGTCCTGGATAAGCAATCCACCCAAACTACCCAAAGTTTTAAATTTTGAGGAAGTCTAATTTATCTATTTTTCTTTTGTTCTTTGTGCTTTTGGTGTACCTCAGAAATCTTTGCTTGACCCAAACTCCTGATAATTTACTTATATTTCCTCTAAATACTGCATGATGTCTGGCTGTTATGGTTCTTGGTTTTCTGTTGTGTATGGCATCAAAGGCTGATGTACGATTTTTGTACCTGCATAAGCTGGACCCTGTCACACCCTGTCACACCCAGTGCAGAGCACAATGCACTGGACCCTGTCACACCCAGAGCACAGAGCACACTGCACTGGACCCTGTCACACCCTGTCACACCCAGAGCAGAGCACACTGCACTGGACCCTGTCACACCCAGTGCAGAGCACACCATCCTTCTTCATTTGCATGCTCAAGGGAGAGAAACTATTGGAATGTACTCTCATCTTGGTCTCTACTTTGAAAAGTCTTCACAGAGAAGGCCGTGGTGCTGCAGCCTGTAATTCCAGCACTTGTGGTGGAGGGCCGGAGGACCACGTTTGAAGCCAGCCTGGATTATGCTGTGAGTTCTACGGCCAGCCTAGGATATATAGCAAGACTCTGTCTCAAAATTCAAATCAAAACACAACAAGGCAATATCTACTTCCAAGTATCAACTCCCTTCACGGGGGCTGCCACAAGCTCTCCCCTACTTTTGGAAGACCGTTTTCCCATTTCTCTTTGGACATTTCCCTAGGTTTAATTATACAGATTTTTATAAAATAAACTATCTGCTGAACTTAACTTTATGGGTGCATTTGAAGTTCTTTATGTGCAACAGTACGCACTTTCACTTTAACACAATTCTGAGAGAGAACATCTGTCAAAGACTAATATTACTAGCCAATTTCACTCTCCTTCAAGTAAATACATGTAAAACCAGAAACCACGAGTGTTTCTCAGCAGTAAAACACCTAAAAGGAACTGCTGCAAAAGTGACAAATACACTTCCCTTGTTTTTCGCTACAGCAGTATGAGCAGGATGACTTTTCCATGGAACGTGAATGGTACATTATCTAGCCCCAGTGCAAAAGAGCACACTAACAGGAAATGTTAAAGACAGAATAACACAGGAAGATCTCAGGGTTATATTTCCTTGGTATAAAATCAAGTCAGAAGGCTCCTTACTATATTCCTGAAAACACTGAAGTTTAAGAGCAGGTGTAAGTTACATAAACAAATGCAAAAGACCACTGCTAAGCACTATCCGCTCAAAGGGCAAGGAGACCTGTTCAACGGCGAAGCAGCTTGGGGTTCCATGTAGAACAGTACTGATAAGCAAGTGTGACTTCATGGAAACAAATTTCAGGAGTATAACTTTGATTTTTGTAAGCTGAAAACCAAAATAGCCAGGAATAAAATCAGATAAAGAGAAGCTCAACAATGTTTTATTTGTTTTGAAGTAAAAAGAAAAAGGCTACAACCTCCTCAAGAACCAAACTAAAATCAAAGTAGCATACAGATCATGCAATAATTAATAAGGAAATCTAATAAGCAAGCACAGAAGTTACTCATGTCCATCACATATTAAAAATGAAACCGTGCCTAGACAATGATCAAGCAATTCTCATTCCACACCACACAGATACAGTGGGCTTGAAGACTTTCAACCCAGGGCATATCTAGCCAATACCAGTTTGCAGAGTTGGGCTTTAGCTTCTCAGTCAATATGCACTCAGTGAAGGATATAGCTCACCTAGCATGTATGATGCCCTGGACTTATGCTTGGAATCCCAGCCTCCAGAAGGTAAAGCAGGAGGGTGCAGTGAGTTTGAGGCTGCACTGGCCTGGAAATCCCATCACCTCCCCGACCTCCAAATCTATTGTTTTCAGCCTAGAAAATGATAATTTCTGTGTCTATAAAGCACATTCAATGGTGTGGACAGAGAAATAATTACAGCATAAAGACGACGAGTATTTATTTGGAGAGAATGTGAGTGTATGTATATAATAAATCACATACTTCAGTGGGTCTCAAAGATTTTGTTCTCAAGAGACATCTTTACACTTTGTAACAATCAGATGCTCTCGAAGAGCTGTTTTCATATGGATTACACGCACTGGTATTTACCATAGCGTAACTTAGCTGTTTAAGGCATAGACTATTGAAGTATTCATTCTTTTAGCTGTCACTCGGCAAGTAGCCTCTGGACAGAATCCAAGTTCCCTACGAGAGACAAAGTCAAACAGGCCTCCAAGCAGCATGAGACTCTACCCGCATTGGCTGATCGGTACTGTGTCTGTTCGGCTGACTGTCCCTGACTGGGGTCCTTCAGTTTCCTACTACCCGAGGAGATGACAGATTCAGTCCTACTAAAGAATCAGAAGCTCTCTGAAAGAACAACGATAACATACTTTATGTGGTTCTGTCAGGGACAAATGTCAGGGGTTTCTTACTGCAAATAGTAGCTCAGATATTTGCTGGAGCTAAGGAAAATGGCCTCTGTGACACTGAGAGTCAATAATTTGAAAAACCTGATACTGTAAAAGCAACTACAACTCAGATGTTATCACTTTCTGAAATACTCAGACTCTGTTACCCAGGATTGTCCCAATGGTACCGTATTACTTTTAGAAGCCGCTCAAAGTTCCTCTGTCCTTTTACTCAGTGAATTAA
Organism: Dicrostonyx torquatus; assembly: GCA_028555095.1. Lineage (NCBI taxonomy): Eukaryota > Metazoa > Chordata > Mammalia > Rodentia > Cricetidae > Dicrostonyx > Dicrostonyx torquatus. The sequence goes on from JAQHUG010000004.1 coordinate 14,867,885, forward strand.
ATTGTGGAAGCCTCACACAGACACGTACACGCCAGCCACGGAGCATGAGCTGCTCTCCTCACCACCTCTGCTGCCCCCAGGGCGCACTCACGGAGGACTAGTGAACAGTTTTTGTATTACTTTCCCTTCAGCAGCCAGGGCAGTCTCCTCATTATCTAAAACTTGATGGAAGTGTTTCCCACGAGGTGTCTAGACAAACATGCCACACTAAAGCACTAACACTAATATTTTTGTAACTTGTGATGTGCTTTTTCTGTTGTTACTCAACTGACTTGTGAATTATACAGTGTGATGAGCATAAACATTTCCTTAATGAACTTGGAAACCTCTCCGTAGACCCTGAGTGTTCTATGTGCTACAGCAAGAAGGAAAACACAGGCTTATTTCTGAGCACTTACTAAACTCTGCTAATATGGTGTCTCCAATCTGGTGTAGAAAGCACACATCTGGGACTCTGGGGCTGCAGAGGCCCTTGCCTTCTCCTTTTCCAGCTTTACAAACAAGGCATCTGGGGCTAGTCCAGAACACAGAATTCTGTGGCTGTTGCCAAGGATACTTAACAGGTTAAAATTCTGAGGAATATAAAAAAGGGGGGAACATATCCATTTCCTAGCTAATGATTAATTTAAAAGAAAATGACAGAGAAATTGGTTTCAAATGTGAAAGTCACTCACACATAGTGCTTGGCAAGGGGAATGGCCAATAAAATGCTGAGGTATCAGGAAAGACCTTGTAGTGTTTATTTTTAAGGTTACACTATTTAAAAATTAGTTTTATTTTGTTCATTATCACTGTGTGGAAGCACACCACAGTGTGCACATGGAGGTCAGGGGACAATTCTGTGGAACACGTCTCTCCTTTCACTTTTACTGGGCTCTGGGGCTTGAACTCGGATCACCACATTTGTGCAGCAAGCTCCTTACCTGCCGAGTCATACTGCAGGCCCACTACTGTTTTAATGCACCTTCTGGATCCCTGGCACAGGGAGTGATTCAGCTCCAGTCATTCCTGTTCTGTTAGCTCTGGGCAAAGGCAGTAAGACTACCAGGGCCGTGTGGGATGCAGTCTCATGTGCTCAGTGACAGACAGGTCCCAAGGGAGATCTCCCCAGTGACTCCAGGGAGTGGAGGCTTCAGATTTACTCAAATTTATAGATGAAGAAACCTCTTAAGTAGTGACTAAAAACTGTGAAGTTTAATATAGAATTCAAATATGTATCACAAAATTTGTTCTACCATTACAGTCACCTCTGTGATAAGTATTAAACATGACCATTTCCTCTCAGGAATATCAATTCTATAGGCTCATGATTAATGGAAAATACTATTAGGGGACTTCAAAACTACAAAAATTTAACACATTTTTGTGAAATAAATGACATAGTACTAATGCATGTTTCAATAATGTTGTCTAAAGATAAAGTATGCACAGATGAACCAAATTCAAGCTCTTTTTTAAATTAGTCTACTCTGCAGTAGGAACTCTTTAGAAAGTTCTGGACGTCCCTTTCTGTTTTCTGTAATTGGCTTGGGAGGTTTTTTGATTTTTTTTTTTTAACTCAAACACTGGGATTCTTGATTATTAAAAGTCACTGGTTAGGTTGTTTTTTTTTCCAACCATTTCATAATAACCATAAAAATTTTTAAGGTTTCTAAAAGCACAGCCGGACTTTGACAGAAGAGAAGTACTGTCACTCACACATCTGAGAACACAGAGAAGCTGGTGACAACGGTAAAGCAGCTACTTACATAATCCGGGAGAGGAACATCACTGGAACTCAGGGGACCTCTCAAGGACTGGGTGGCTTGTTCCAGAACTTTGTTGTGCTTTTTAGACAGCAAAGAAAACAAACTGAAAAGCACAAAGGAAAACCCGATTACACTAAGAAAAGTAAAGGTCTAATACAGGATTATTAGTAATTATTATAGTTCCATAGCATATTAGTCATTCTGAAATCTGTTTTGAAGTAGTTTCAGGAAGAAAACAGATTTCCTGAGCGGACTGCAAAAGCACCTGGCCAGGCAGTGACCGAGCACGGCCAGAAACAGACAAACAATTCTTTTCACGTCTATGCTAGCAGCAGGGTCAGTAGCATTATTTATTTAGCAAAATGGAGTAAGGGGGCTGTTTAAGTACTAAGAAGGATGTTTAAATAGTAAGGGGGATGTTTAAATATTAAGGGTCTCACTGAAAAAGTTTTACAGGTTAAAATTTTGTCTTCAATTTTAAAGATCACTACATGAAAAAATAGGACCGAGATAAGCAAATTGGGATACAAACTAGCTGGCAACAGTTTCAATGTACTCAGTCCAAAACACTGAGCCTGGGGATCCTAGTGGTCTGCTCTTTCCAGTAAGGATGCTGGCCCAGTCTGCTCCTCTGGTGCACAGGACCACAGGCATGTAAGGGGCCATTTCTCAAGAAGAGTGATTTTAAAGATACATTTAATGAGATTTCTACTTCTGGTCATGATGGGGTAACTGGTACCAGATGAACTTTCCTGCAGTAATCAACAAAAACCTAGGGGAAATATATAAAACAACTGTTTTAGATAATCTCAACTATAGGCTCATGATTCCTAAATCAAGAGAGACACTAGAACCCAACAATGGTGACTTTCTGTCACTTGAACTTGCAGAGCTTTGTATGAGATAGGAGGAAACTGCAAGGAAGGTCTAGAAATCTGAATGTCTGGAAAAGTACCGAGTACCAGTGAGAACAAGATCCCTTAAGATGTGCAGTGAACTGTTGAGGGCTTATACAATAAATAGATGTTGGAATTGATAATAGGATTGAAGACTATAGGTGGATGACACTCTATCTCAAGAGCATCATGGTGAGTTCTCAAATGGTCATTTTAGAACAGGAATATTTCAGAATCTGGATTACTGTGATCTGAGAGTCATCTTAATAAAGCTACAACACATGAACGTTTTTCAAATAATAAAGATGATTTACATTAAATGTAAATGGATTAAACCCTCCAATTAAATGGCAAGTTTTTTTTTTCAGACTGGATAGACTATCAAGACCCAACCATGTGCTCTTTAAAAGAAACACTTACAAATCTAAAGACAGGCATGTATTCATAATTATAACAAAACTGGGTGGCCATGGTAACTACAAACACAGTAGGCTGAGTAATGAGTATTATTATTAAATATAAATATAAAGATTTTTTTTCAAGACAAGGTTTTTCTGAAGCTTTTGTGCCTGTCCTGGAACTAGCTCTTGTAGACCAGATTGACCTTGAACTCACAGAGATCTGCCTGTCTCTGCCTCCCTAGTGCTGGGATTAAAGGCGTGTGCCACCACCGCCCAGCAAATAGGAAGATTTTATAATCTTTATAAAGCCAATTCACTAAGAAGATATAATTCCAAATGTATATGTCTAGTATTAGAACCACAAATATGTATTTTATGCATATACATATGTCCTAATAATAAAGTATATAGTCATATATCCTAATAGTACTGTATCTAATGAATAAAGACTCTAGGTTAGATGGAAACTTAAAAATACAGGCAATTCTGGTTCTATACACTTTCCATTTAAACTTGGTGTGATCTGTAGTACTTTTTTTTTGGTTTTTTGAGACAGGGTTTCTCTGTGGCTTTGGAGCCTGCGCTGGAACTAGCTCTTGTAGACCAGGCTGGTCTTGAACTCACAAAGATCCGCCTGCCTCTGCCTCCGAGTGCTGGGATTAAAGGCGTGCACCACCACCGTCCGGCTGTAGTACTTTTTTTAAATGATAAAACTCTTATTTTAGTATTTCTTAGTAATGTTTTTTTTTAAAGATTTATTTATTTATTTATTAATTATGTATACAGAGCAGGCCAGAAGAGGGCACCAGATTTCATTACAGATGGTTGTGAGCCACCATGTGGTTGCTGGGAATTGAACTCAGGACCTTTGGAAAATCAGACAAAGCTCTTAACCACTGAGCCATCTCTCCAGCCCAGTAATGTTTTTTAAATAGAACATTGACTTGAATATAAATTTTGGAAAGACACTAATTATTTTGGATAGATCAAGCAGGAAAATCCAAGAAGTTGAAACCACTAAACAATCTTTCTAGATTAAAGTGCTTTTTTGTCCTTTTTTTCTTCTGTGTTTTGGCAATGCTGGGAATTGACCCAAGGATCCACATATATTGGACAATGCTCTATCACTAAGCTACATCCCCAAACCACTTTTCACTTTTTAAATTTCCCTGCCTATGGTTTGCAGTGCTCCACATTAATCCCAAAGACTCATGCATGCTAGGCAATCATTCCACCACAAGGCTGTACTCCCAGTCTTAAATTCTAACTAACATTCCTGGCTTTTTAATGTGAGTTCTGGGATAAGACTTAGGTTCCTGACCTTGCAAGGCAAGTACTTCACAGACTAAACCATCTTTCCAGCCCCAGGGATATTGAGACTAAAAGAAGTTTGAGGTCCAGTCTATTCTAGGACACGGCACAACTCAGAGGCATAAACTAGATGCTCCAAAAGGTATCAGTAATAGAAAGGTCTTTGCAAGAGGTGGGGCCAAGAGGAGCAAAGCATCTCTTGTTGAAGAGTGGGACTGCAGGGCTACTCTGTTACAGATTCACAGCTCCTTCTCTCTTTCTGTGGAAAAAAATCACTTGAAATTGTTTTCTTTGGAAAAGATAGGTCAGCTTGTTTGTTTACTTTACAAAAGAATAGTAGCAATCTGTTTCTGTTGTTAAGAGACCAAACAAGGGAATGAGCTGCAATACCAGCATAAGGTACTTCATTTGAGCATGATGGAGGATCTGCTGATCAAAGGCACCAAGGACTGAAGCACACTTCCCCAAGAAGCTGTGGTTATGGTTTCCAGCTTTAAGAAAGTTTGCGCAAGAACAGATGATGTGAGGTCTCTTCCAGTTCTCTATCATGAATGAGACACGGAATTCACACTTACTCTAAGTTGTTATTCTCATACAACTTAATAGGCTTTCCCCTCACACTTTATAGCTACTGCTTGCAAAATCTTGTGTGTGCTTTTTTAAAAATTCTAATTTTGGCATTCACTTAGCATTTTTAAGGCAAAATGACCTAAATTTATATGAGAATGACTTGCAAATTGCACAGTGAGAAAAGTAACTTCTGCTTAAGCTCTGCATTCCATGTGCTCAGCACTGGCTTAGTGCTAGTCAAAGTAGCAGATACAGGATGGCTACGTGCACAGGAAAAGCTGAGCACACATGTAAGCGAAGCTGATCCTCAGGGTGATTAGTATTCAGTCAGAGGGGCATACGCTCCGAAAATGCCCTTCTAAAATTAGAGAAAGATTAGCTTTTCTTTAAGTACAACAATATCCACTATAAACTGGACAGTTATCTAGATGAGCACGGTAAGCACACTGGAACACTGACACCATGAGAACTTGGCACAATTTTAACCATTTAAAGCTGCATGTGTTAATATGACCAAACCTCAAAACACTGCTAAGCTAAAACAGTGCTATTATTTAGTCTTTAATGTATAGAATAATATATACACACACAAAGAAAACATAAATAATATGAATGACAGACCTTTCATATAGGATAGTCAGTTTTATGAGGACAGAAGAAAATGAGCCCAGTGAGAAAGGAATAGTCAGAGCATTTGATGCTCTTGGTTTCTCTCTCTCTGTCATGCAAGCACACACACAGCACATCACACATGTTCTTCTGGTATCATTGGAGAAATACGCAGGGTATTGCTATAATCTCAGGGAGAAGGGGTCTGGAACACTATACACTTAAAGTCTTGCTAAGAAAGAACATGCTATCCCGAGGAAATCAGACACCCCGCCAGGACACAGCACTGCACAAGAGAAGGCAGCATGTAAATAAAAATGTGTGGTCAGTCCAAACTGGGACATGCTGAGAAGATCACAAGCTGGCACAAATGCTGCAGCTGAGGGTGCACAGATGGCAGGAGATGGGACCAGAATGAAGACAGTTTGAAGACAGACTGTGAAGGGACGCTCCCCATCAAAACCCTGGACTTTGTTCTACAGTTGAGAAGCTAGTGCAAAATGCGGAAAGAAACAGGGTCCCAGTCCAAGAAGTTCAAGTCTAATGGGTAAGTTCTGAAGCAGCGCATACTCTGTCAGAGTGCTTCGGGGGCACAGAGGGTTAGGTACATTCCACAGGGGAAATCAGGCTTGGCTGTGGCCTTAAGTTTACGAGTTTGCTAACTGGAGCGGTAAAGGAGAAGGAAGAGCAATCTGGGAAGGTGAAACCGTATACAGAAGCTGTGTCGAGAGACTGTATAGCTACATGAGATTGGAGAAAATACATGGCTGTGAGATGGGGCAATAGAGGAAGTTAGCAAGGGCAACAGAGTGAGAAGAGCAGCCACTGCCTGCTATCTTCTTGGAGGACAGGAGTGTCCCGGGGTGCAAGTGAGGCCTGTGCCTGCACCTGCTGGAGGACAGGAAAGCACTTCCGGGCGACGCCTGCCAGGTGCCTTAAGTAACAACTAAGAGTCTAAGAGTTGGCCAGCAAGGCAGGCCGCAAGATGGCAACTAGACAAAGAAGGGAATCCAAGCGAGAGGCAGCACGCCCCGTGCATGAAAGTGTTGGCTGCATGGTAGCACAGCAGTTTGCACAGCACTTAGTATTGAAAGCAGACCTTGGGTCTCACCCTGAGAGTCAGAGGTCCATGACAGCAGGACATCAGTGAGACACAGAGACGGAAGTCAAGACTGTGCCTGCTAGTCAGTGGGTAATAGCTCTTCCTTACTTATGCACCTCCATCCACAGTCGGTTGCCTATACTCCTGCCCTTTATGGTAGCCATAGAATCCCCACCATGGAATCCCAGGCAGGACACAGAAGAAATAATCTGAAAAGCACTGAATAAGGAGGAATCATTAATCACATTCACTTGAGTCCTCTTCAGTGGCGGGAATAGACAAGAGAACAGAAGTAGAGAAAGACAACCTTGAGGAAACGTTCACCTTCTTAAGAGGGAGACTTGAGTGGAAGCTGCCAGGAGCCACTGAGAGGCAAAAGGCAAATCAGAGAGTGGAAGAAGGAACTCAGTCGGGGCTTTGCTGGAAGTCCTGGTTGAGGGACAGGTAGCTGGACTGGGAGACTTGGGAAGACAAAGCAACTAGCAATGGCAGCAGTTCTGATGTGTGGTGTGCAGTACAGGCCCCGCACCACCCATCACAGATCCTGGGAGGTGGTTATTCCTGTTTTAAAGGGAAGACAGACTGAAACAAGGGTAGGTTAAGTAACCTCACTAGGCACATAGCAACCACGTGTCAGAGTCAGGAGTCAAACGCAGGCATGTTGGTTCCTGAATCTGTATGAAGAACATGAACAGTTCTGCCTGGAACAACCCCCGCCCCTCAGGCTGCTCAAGTCCACTGGAGACAAGCAACCAGAGGGAAGTGTTCAGAAGACAGTGAGGGGACTTGGCAAGCATGGGGTGGGGGCTGAAGTGGAGGTGGTCACCCACGTGTATAGCAGAGACTGAGCTTGGGGAGCAGCTAAGACTAAAACCATAAGTAAGCAAAGGTGATGTCACCTAGTAACAGAGGCAGGAACCTAGGAAGGGGTCACTTCAGGGAAGGGAAAAGGTGTCAAATGATTCAGGAAGACCCTGGGTTTGGTATGAGGAAACAGACTAGCTCCCACCTTCCCACTCTGGAAAAGACGCCTCGCTCCCTGCCTCTGATGACACTCCTCCTCTGTTCACTTGGCACCAAAGCTGCTTTTATGTTCTACTTCACTTTTAAACAGCTTTAAGGAGTAACCTGTGTATACAAGACGAGTTTTGAAAAATGTAACCAGTCACATAACCCATTATTATAATCAAGATGGAGAATATTTCTATTTCTCCAGAAAGTTCCCCTGGGCCTTTCACAGTTAGTCTCGTTCTGTAATACACTCCATTTCACTCCAGGCAACTACTGAAACATTCCTTCGCCCCCTCTAGAATCTCACACAAATAGATCAGACCATACGCACACTCTGGCTCCGCCTCTCTGACTCAGCACAGTGCTTTTCAGATTATTCCATTGTTCCTTTGTAATGCTCCGCAGCTTTCCCTTCTGTGGATGGACCTCAATTTTCCCATTGACTAGTTGCTTCCAGGGTTGGGCCACTATAACTTCAAAGCTTTCTTCTACGGTTTCCCCACCAGGTTTCACAGCTCTAACTCTTGTGTTGAAGTCCATGACCCATTTGTACCAAGGTGTCTGGTATGGAGCAAGAGCCAAGGTGCTCTGGCACTAAAGGGCTATCTTTCCCCCTAGAATTAACTTCTCCCCCTTGCTGAGATGTCATTGACTATGGATGCACCCGTCTATTTCTGGACTCCAGCCTCCTGTTCTGTAAACTACTGTCACTAACACCCTCTGCCCCCTGTTCTGTAAGCTACTGTCACTAACAAGTCCTGCCCCCTGTTCTGTAAGCTACTGTCACCAATACCCCTGCCCCCTGTTCTGTAAACTACTGTCACCAACACCCCACTGTACTGACTCTAGACTGCAAAAAAATCTGCAACCAGACACGGGGAGTCCTCCAATTTTTGATTTGTCAAAATGACTTTTGGTTATTTTGGCTTCTTTGTTATTTCCTTGTGAATTTCATCATCAACCTGCTGGTTACTATTAAACAGTCAATAAACTACGATTAACACTGCACTACATGTGCTCGTGACTTCAGGGTCTTACCACAGCCATAGTTCACAGTTCCAAGGAAGCAGTCACCCTGTTAGGTCTGCCTTACAACAGTATCTTATACTTTTATTTTATAGGTCTTAGATGTATATAATAAAGGTGCGTGTGCACACGCATGTGCACACCCTCCCCCAACACACCAGATGAGTTGACCAGGTGGGCTGCAAACTCCTAGGTTCAGTCAATCTTCCCAAGGTGGAAGTTCAGGTCTGTGCCATTGCACCCAGTGAGTTATGGTTTAGCTAACCTCACTTATTAAGTCTTCTTATTAATCTACTTTTTGTAGATTCATTAGAAGTTTTTTTTTAAAGCTTATTTTTATTTTTATATTTATTAGTGTTTTTCTTGCATGTGTGCTAAATACACCACATACATGCAGTGTCTGCAAAGGCCAAAGAGGACAATGAGTCCTAGAACTGGAATTGTGACTTGTATTGGGAATGACACATGGGTTCTCCACAAGAGCAGCCAGTGTTTTTCACTATTGAGGTATCTCTCCAGCCCCACATCAGGATTTTAAGAACATGTTCAATGCCAATAACAAAAGAGTTAATAGAATTAGACAATTTCACATTTAAAATTCATAACTTGAAATTTTAAAATTTCTTTCTCTTGACAGTACACTAGATGGGAAAATGGCGAATGAATGTGAGAACAGACTTTCTCTTTTTCAGAAAATAATCTAGGAACTGTAGAAATAATTGACATCATTATGGTATACACATATCAGCCCTATAGAACCTTTCGTGGTCTCCCTCTTGCTCCCCATGGTCTCCCTCCTTCCCCCAAATAGTCCCCATTCTATTTTCATGTCTCTTTCTAACTGAGAGTCTGCCTCTGGTTCGTTTAACATTATGATTTCTAATTGCATCTGCTTTCTTGCAAATGACACGAGCTCATTCTCCTTTGGAGCTGAATAATACTTTACTGTGTATAGCTACACACCGTACTTTTATCCATTCATTTGTTGATGAGTATTCAGGCCGATTCCATAACTTGGTTCTTATGAACAGTTCTGCAACAACCAGGCGGGCAGGCATCGGGAGTACTGCAGCTGGATAACTTGGCAGTTTTATTTGTTGCCTTTAAGGCCTGTCCACGCTGATCTCCATTTCTAATAACAGTCATGTGGGCTCCTTTTCCCTGGTGTTCTTGCCAGAGTTTACTGTTGTTTGTCTTCCTGATAGGGCTGAGACAGAGTCAGTGCAGTTTTGATTTGCATTTCCCTGATGGCTAGTATGCTGATCATTTTCTTCATCCATTTCTTGACCCTTTGTATTTTTTGACAACCTGTCTGCTCATGTTATTGCATTTACTGTTTAGATGACCTGGGTTTTTAGCATTCAACAATCTCTTTGAGTTCAAGGCCAGCCTGGGCTACAAGAGCTAGCTCCAGGACAGGCTCCAAAACTACAGAGAAACCCTGTCTCAAAAAACCAAACCAAACCAAAAAAACAACAAAAAAAGATTTTTATATGTTGTTTGTACCCAGCTACTTTGCTCCAAGTGTGTGTCAGATCTAAGCATTGTTGTGATGTCTATAGGGTCTGTCATGTAGAACATCATGTTGTGAGAACAGATATCCTTAGCATGTAACTGACTATGGGGGAAACATTTATTTATTAAATATATAATTTTAGTGATAAGATTTTATTTTTCTTTTTTAAGACAAGGTCTCACTATGTAGCTCTGGTTAGCCTGGAGCATGCTTTGGAGACCAGGCTGGCCTCGAACTCACAAAGACTTGCCTGCTTCTTCTGCCTGGCCAGTGCTGAGATTAAAGGTGTGTGTACCACACCTGGCTGACCTAGCAATATGATTTCCACAGATGTCCTTTATTAAGCTGAAGAATCCCTTATGGCTAACAAGCAGTATCTGAACTTTTTTCCCCATCAAAACGTATTTTCAATTGTTGATGTGGGAGTGGTCTCCTGTATTTTGTATTATTCTCATTGGTTGAATAAAGACTCTGTCTGGCTTGTAAAATAGGTCAGCCCTTAGGTGGGCGGAGTAGACAGAACGGAAGTTCTGGGAAGAAAGGAAGTGAGAGAGTCAGTCACCATGAGGCTCCCGCCGCAGATGGAAGTACCAGAGAACCGTCTGGTAAGTCACCCACCTCGTGGTGACATACAAATTTTTATAATGGGTTAGTTTATGAGGTGAGGGCTAGCCAAGAAAAGGCTAGAGATAATGGGCCAGGCAGAGTTTAAATGAATACCGTTCTCATGTGGTTATTTCAGGTGCAGGTGGCCAGTGACTGAGCGGGCCAGCGGCTGGGGAACATAACCCACACCTCTTCCCCCAATTTACAACAAATTGTGCTGCTTATTTTTTGTATTTACTGAGATGATCCAGTTTTCATTTTATACTAAGTATTGTTTTCTTTTTGTAGAGGGGGATGCTAGGATTGAACCAAAGACCCTGGGCATGCAAGTGCTCTACTACTGAGTTGCATCTCCAATCCTTGAAGCAGTAGGTTGTACTTATTGACTATGAACTGTTGATCAACTTTATATTTCTAGAATGGATCCTACTGGTAATCTTTTTATCTGATGATGATGATGATGTGGGTAAACAAAGGTAATTAGCACTTACTGAAAATATACTCTGTGCAAACCCGTTTCTAGCTTTCTCTATTTGCTAAATAAATCAGCATAGCTGTCTGAGAGAGGAAGCATCACTATTACCATCCCGAACTGTACACAGAGACTAAGACATTGCAAAGGTACCTGAACAGCAAAGTCAGGGTGGACACCTTAGAAATCTGGCAAAATCCTGGGCTTATAGCAACTTTGTCTCCTATCTGGAGAATCATTTTATAATCACAGTAGCTACTGTTTTCTTTTCCTGCATGATTCACTCTTGGGTCCTATTTTTAGGAACAGTAAGTATTCTCTTGAAAAAAGCAAGGTGAGGAAGGCTGTGGGGAGAAGCTTCAGAAAGACCATATCCCTTTTGGATATGCCAAGTTTGAGATGTCTACCCGTTACTCAAGCAGAGAGTTCAGGAGACAGTGGGGCTGATGAGTCTGGGTCAGGCAGAGACATATACCTGGGAATTGTAAATATACCCACCAAAATCCAACTGAGGGCAAGAGATGAGAAAAGTCCCAGATAGGTGGATGGTAACAGAAATGGATGAGTGCATATTCTATAACTCCAGGGAGGCTGGAGATTAGGAAGCAGGTGGTGGTGTGCAGGTCCCAAATGGAAGTCTGACTGAACATCTGTACCACCCTGACTACTCAGTCCCATAAATGCTTCTTGTGTTTTGGCAGAAGAAAGGAGATGCTTCCTCTTACCAAAGGGGTGGACCCAAGAGACTGGCCTGTGCATATGCAAGAGCCCCAATGAAAAGAGCGCAGTGCGGAAACTTCTGGCTTCACCTGTCTCACGGGCTAAGAATGCAAAAGTCTATTTTAGGAACGGAGAACAGAAGGGCAGGAAGACAAGTGGATCCACAGAAGGGAAGTGCAGGGAAGAACCGATGCTGGTCATTACTAAGTGAAGGAAAGTAAATGTAGGCTACATGCAGGTGAGGAGGCCGGTACACAGAGGGGCAACTGAAACAAAACAGAACTCTTAGAAAGTGGAACAATAAGAAAAAGATAAAGACAGAGAAAACCAGCAGAAAATGATGCCCAGAGAACTGGTGCACAGGAGATGATGTCCAAGGAACTTGTGCACAGGAGATGATGCCCAGGGA
>JAQHUG010000004.1:14899799-14929501 GCA_028555095.1 Dicrostonyx torquatus
CCAGCGTCCTCTTCTCTTTTCCCCGCCTATCTAAGTCCTGCCCTATCAAATGGCCCAGGCAGCTTTTTTATTTAACCAATCAAAGCACAGAAATACAGATGAACCCTCCTTCAATGTAGAATAGGCTTGCCTTGAACTCATAGAGCTTCACCTACCTTTGCTTCCAGAGTGCTGGGATTAAAGGTGTCATCATCATAGCCCGCTACAGCACTAAGAACAGAAGAAGCTATCTACTGAGAGTTCACTAGGCACGTGTGGAGAGACATTTCTCTCTAATGCTGTGACAGTCAGTAAGATGAAACTCTGCTCACGACAGGGACTCCAGAGAGACACACACACACAAACACAGAGACAGAGACTTGGATTGCAACCCCAGCTTTATGATCTCTGCCAAGCCACCTAATGTCCCTGCTTCTCTCTGCTTCCTTATCTTTTTTAGCACAGAAACAATCTCATCACCGTAACTCAGATTAGACTGGATGCAACGTCCACTCTGCCAAACTGAAGTGGATTTCCCTCGCTCCCGTGGTGTGATGGCTTCGTCACCAAGTCCTGGTAGGTGAAGCATTAGCTGCTGCTTTCCATCACTGTCTACTTAAGCCTGGGAAGTCAAATAAATGTGAAGGGCTGGCATCATGGCATGCCAAGGCATGGCAAGTGGGTGGAATTACTTTTCTTCCATATATGGGAAACCCTGTATGTTTAACTCTGTGAGACATTCAGTAACCAAGAATATTTCTCTAATAAGCAGTTGTGCAAGTCTGCATGTCTGAATGTGCATATGAAATTCCCTACAAATGGCAGCCGCAGGGGAAGAGCATCCAACATGGGGAATTTACATTGGTCTATAAGTCTATATTGCATAAGAAAGTGTTCAGGAACTCAGGCCACACCTACACACTCATAGAACACACCAACCATGGCTACAGTGTCTCCTTACCCAAGAAGACCTCCATGGGAGGAGCACATGGTGGTTAAAGATAGATTACTACTTTTTAAAAACAAATGGAAAGTTCATACCTTTCCTTCTTAATTTTGTTCCCTCGGGTCACAATACTCAGGAGATTCTTTCCACAGTATAAAGATACACATTATTAATAAATATCCTGTTATATTTTAACAATTAACTTAAACCCAATTTTTTCCCTTTTGTTAATCAACTTGTATAGAACAGCTGGGTGTCTTTCGTTGGTGTTTTTTTTTTTTCTTTCTTTTTTTAAGATCACCAGGATGAACTATTATAACATTATGCTGAGCAGAGCTGAAATACTGGTACTTATTAAATCACCAATCTTCTTGTATGGAAGGTTATTTTTCTAAACATTTATAATCAGGCACAGCATAAGCTTTGCTTTTCTATTAGGTAATTCTGACTTAAACACTGAGGGTCTGACAAAAGCAGAGCATAGAGACCTGAGTTTGAATACCCCAGCAATCACATTCTAAAAAAATTCACACTAAAAGCTAAGAAAAGAGTCAGGCATGGTTGCGCTGATCTGTAACTCTAGCACTGGAGGAAGGCACCTCCCTGGCTAGCCAGACTAGCTAACACACAAGCTTCAGGTTCAGTGAGCAATCCAGTCTAACGAAGAGGGAAAACAACAGAGGATACCCAGTGTCTTCCTCAGATCTCTGCTTGTGTGCGCGCGTGCATGTGTGTGTATATGCAATCGCACACACAAATTAATACAAAAATTTTAATATACACACTAGTTTAGTGTCAACTCGACACAAGCTAGAGACACCTGAGAGGAGGGAGCATCAACTGAGAAATGCCTCGATAAGATGTGGCACGTTCATAATCAGTGATCAAACAGGAGAGGGCCCAGCCCATTGTGGGTGGTGCCAACCCTGGGCTGGAGGTCCTGGGTTCTATAAGAAGGTAGGCTGAGCAAGCCATGGGGAGCAAGCCAGTAAGCAGCAACCTCCATGGCCTCTGCACCAGCTCCTGCCTGCAGGATCCTGCCCTGCAACCATGAGCAGTGCTGTGGAAGTGGAAGACAAATACCCCTTTTGTCCCCAAGTTGCTTTGAACATAGTTTTGTCACAGCAAGAGAAACCCTAACAAGACAATTACCTACATGACTGAAATTTCATTTTGCCATGTGGTTATAGTCATTATTGCCTCCATAATTCACTTATGTCAAAGCAAAATTATGTTTTTTTTTTGGTTTATTTGTTTGTTTTGTTTGTTTGTTTGTTTGTTTTGGTGGGACGAGGTTTAAAGCTTGTTAGGGCAATCCTGTTTGAAAATTGTTTCTTAGTGCTGTGCTGAAATTTTATGAGACAAATTTAATTTAATTACTTCTCTCTCTACGTTCTTTCGCTTACTAGAGCTATGGAGTACATGTTTTTTTAGAAGGCATCTTTCAAGGTACGTTGCCATCACCTCTGTGGGTCACAGCTTACCAGATACTTAATAAGTGGAAAATTTGTAAAACCTTTTTACTGAGAAAAAGGTCTGCAACTTACATAACATATTCCAGAAGAACTAAAGACCACACACACAGCTTTACTTTAATCCTTTAAAATCCCCCCACCCTGAGTGTGTGTGTGTGTGTGTGTGTGTGTGTGTGTGTGTGTGAACTCTAACTAGATTCTCCCATCATCTCCTGATCCTGAGTGGTACCCTTATGATGTCACAGTGATATAATAGAACCTTTTCATAACTACATAATCTTTGAAGAGATTAGGAAGCCAAACAAGTCTACAAATTTAATTTCAGTAACCTAAAATCATTCATTCTCAGCAAATACAAAACATTTATTGAGTAGCCAGCTATTCTATTAGGTGTTTGGGATCAGTAATTAAAAACACATACATAGGTCTGGGTTAGCAATACAGTGGTAGAACATTTGCCTAGCATACCCAAGACCCCAAGTTCAACCCCCATCACCTAAGACAGACAGATAGAGAGACAGAGAGACAGAGAGACAGAGAGACAGACAGACAGACAGACAGACAGACACACACACACACACACACACACACACACTTCTTGCCCTTGAGAGACTAGGGCTCTGGCTAAGTTGACAGAACACTTGCCTAGCATTGGAGAAGCCCTGGAATCAGTCCTGCATAAACCAGCTCCAGCACTCATGAGGCGGAGGCAGACAAATCAAAGAAGTTCAGGTTCCTCCTTGGCTACATATGAGTATGAGGTCAGCCTGGGATGCATGAGACACTATCTCAAACAGCACAAGACAACAGTCTTTTTGGAGTAGAGGAGAGAACACCTTAAGAGCAAACTTTCTAATTCTAACATTCAGAACAAAAAGCCTTAAAAACAAATGTCAAGATGAACTACAGGCTAGGAATATGCTTTCAGAGAAGACAAGCCAAGAGGGTGGGCCAGAGCTGTGGATCTGGCAGCGGTGCCCAGTGCAGATGCAGTTGAGTGTCTCAGGATCTGTTTTTGGCCTTCTGAGCTCCAGGCACTCCTGGCACTCGGGAGGAGAAAGAAAACTCAAGCAGACTACACACTAAGTTAGAATGACTCCTAAATCAACTGCTGAATTGTCTGTTCTTCCCAGATTTTCTAACCTGGATTTACTTGTCCTATGTTGATTTATATCACACAGAGTACAAAGCAGACTGAACACCACATCTCAGAGCACAGAAGAAGCCTGATGACAAGATCAAGTACCGAGTATGTAATTCAAAAGGAAACCATAATGGTTTAAGTGGGATAATACATTTCATTTCATGCCACGAAAGTGGCACGAAATCAATAAAGCATACAGCCACAACAGAATTATTAAGACAATATCAGATGCATGAAAAATTATTACTATGGCTTCAAATATTTATGCATTACAGATTTTGAGTGGTATACTAGGACAAGACTCATCCAGCGATTTTACAGAGCTCTTTTGAGGAAACTCATGTCAGAAACTCTTACATTTCGGATGAAGTTGCGATCTTTTGAAAGCAAAAAATGGTCCAGATGTGACTTTTAAACTATGTATAAAAAGACACCAAATGTGCAAACAAAACAAAACCAACTCTTTTAAATTTGAGAGTGCTATACTTTAAATAATGTTGTGCTTAGTTAGAATTATAAACCAATACAGACTTTTTTTTTTAAAAAAAATAAATGTATACACATTCTAAACTCAGCCACAGGATGAAGAATTCAGCCTGCAACCATTCTGATACAGTTCCCCACATCACATTTTTTTTGTTCAAAAGTTAAATTTATTTATTTATTTTTAATTTTTATTGTTAAAAGAAAAGTTTACATTTACTCCCCTTGTTCCTGGCCCTCCCGCTCCCCCACTACCCCACCGCCCTCCCCCTGCTTCCTTAAGATGGGGCAGGATACCCTGCCCTGTGGGAAGCCCAAGGCCCTCCCCTCTCCATCTCGGTCTAAGAAGATGTGCATCCATATAGAATAAGTTCCCAAAAAGCCAATACATGCAGAAGAGATAGGTCCCAGTGCCATTATCATTGGCTTCTCAGTCAGTCCCCATTGGCAGTCACATTCAGAGAGTCCGGTTAGATCATATGCTCATTCAGTCCTGGTCCAGCTGGATTTGATGAGATCCCAATAGATCAAGCACACTGTCTCAGTTGGTGGGCCAGTCCCTGACTTCCTTGCTCATCTTCTCCCTCCTTCTGCTCTTCCACTGGACCTTGGTAGCTCAATCCCTTGCTTTGATGTGAATGTGGGTCTCTGGCTCTATCTCCATCCATCATGCGAAATTTCAAAAAAAATAACTGACTTTAATTGTTAAAGTCTATCTGCTATAATCAGATAGTCTTAGTGTTGGCATATTGCTGGAACTCAGAATTTTTGTTCTAAAAATCTTAAATGTATGACAATCCCTAGAAGGAATGAACTTTGACAAAAACCACCAAGTAGAACTCAACTGCTTACAAATAAAAAGTACTCAAAGTAAAAGAAAACAGAGGCATATGTATGAAATGCCATGACCCATCACTGAAGGCTGCTAGATGTCTGGTCCTAGATGCAATAGTAAGTCATCCCTTGGCAGGGCATAGAGGCCCTCCCCCTGCAAATCTTAGTACTTGGGAGGCTGAGGCAGGAGGACTAGAGCTGACCTGGCTTCACAGTGAGTCAGAGGCGAGACCCTGTCTCTTGAAAAACATCAAAAATACTGAGTAATCTCATATGCAAATCTGTCCCAACAAAAGAGCCTATTTCCCCACCCAGAACACATCATGTGCTCTCCTGTATGTAGCCTCTGGAACTTGAGTTCTCCATACCTAAAACCTGTGCCTCTGGGGACATTTTGGATCCTGCCAGAAGGGTCTCCTGCTTGCCGGTCACCATTTCCCACTGAAGAAATAGCACAAGTCAGGCGTTTTGCCAATGATCTGTGTTTGGAAGGAAGCTCTGTTGCTGCCTAGTGCAGGACTACGAATGCAGTAGTGGCTAAGGGAGCATCTGTCACTTCGCCTCCCGATGGTCTGGCAGTGAGGCCGACGGCAGCCCCGTAACTGCTTCTTCTTTCTACCCACAGCACATGGCCACTCTGCTGAAGGCCATTTTCAGCTTGTCCATGTAGGCTGGTTACTCCTGTGATCAACTTTTGGTCAAACTGATATGATTTACCTTAAAAACAGCAACGGTGTCTCCTTCTACCTCCTGCTGTGTGGAGCGCAGACTTTACAGTGAACTACCCCAGGCTCCTTGGATAAGGTTGAGACTCTGGGTCTCAAGCATTTATGGGCACAGCTACTACCTCTGCTCAGGTTCTTCCATGAGAAGGAAGTTGCTAATGTCTTGTCTGTTACAGGGGTGGGGCTCTCTTTTCCAGCTATATACAATTATTTTTTTTAAAAAAACTACATAAGTTCCATAAAAAAAACTATATTTATACATAACAATTTTCTGTCTTATGGACAGAAGGTCCATAATTTTTGGTAGATTCTAGAAAGTTCGATGATCCTCAGAACACCATGATCACTGCACGTAGACAAGTACTAACTGCCCAAAGGCAGAATTCAAGGACAACCTACTTAACATGTTTAATGGGAACTTAATATTGAAAAGCAGATGTGACAGAAAAAAAATTATTTTTACCATTCCTGGTGTTTTTTCTCGACATCCTAACATCAAGCATCAAAAAACTTAACAGTAGCTAAAAATAGTGTCCTTGCAACAAAGTGTCTCAACATACAAAACCTTTGATTTTTCACTGCTTCTACCTCAACTGAAACAAACAACTATATATTTGACACACACACACAAACATAAACACATACATACATACATATGTATACACTAAATATCCTGGAGCCAATTAAAAAGAAAGGAAAACAGGTATTCAGAGATTTCTCATAAAATTTGCCACTCCATCAGAAAACTTATGAAGAACTGAACTTTGTACAGCTACTAGCAATGAATTCAAATCTTCAATTACTAAAAATCCTAAAGCTGATTTCAATATAAATGAAATCTAAGATTGGGGGCTTGAGAAGTGCTCCGAAGACTCATGGGGTGGAGTGGAAGAGCATCCAGGTGTGCGAGGCACAGGGATCTGTGAACTATGCCCCACATTAAATAAAGACAAATAAAAGTCCCCCAAACTACAGTCAGACAAATGTACTTATTGAGGAAGATATGTTCTCATAGGAGGGATCTGAGAACTTTATATAAACCAAAACATTCTTATTTTCATAAATTGTATTGTGAGGAGAAATTATGATTACATAAATAAAGGTCAAAATAATGAAATACACCTGAAATAATCAATCCTGGATCCAAGTTCTACAATGAGTGCTGTCAGATACAGACTGCCTAGGAAGGTAAGAAGACTGAGCAAAATCCCCTCTTGTAAGAAATGACTCAAGTATCCCAGGTCTACTTAAGGGGGAACTGAGTCATGACGCATAATTTCCAAGTCTCTGAGGTGTGTGAACCATGCTTCACACAGAGTGGGAACCAGTGAGAAGCAGTGGTAGGCAGGCTTAGAATCTTTGTAAAACTCAGTGGCAGAACCCTCCCTCCTCCTGAGGAGGAGCCCAGGTGCTCCCTGAGTTCTACAGAAGTACTGTGACATCGTCCAGAAGAAACTGCAGCCAACGACTGAGCTTTCTATCAGTCCTTACAGCAGACAGTGACTTCCGTTAGACTAAGCCAGCTACCTTCCTTCTGATGACACGCGCTGACCCCCTCTCCAGGAACTGAATCACATAGTAAGCACTCTGAGTGTCTGTGACTGCTCTATTCAGACGTGGTGTGCCCTGTGTAAAATGCTCTGCTGAAGAACCTCTCTACTACTGGGACTAAACCACACGTGATCATGTGTCATAGCGGATACAGGCTATCAGTCACCTGCAAATTAGCACAGCATGATGGGTGAGCAGAGTCTTCTCTTACACATGCATGCTCACTAAGCACTACCCTAGATTGCAGGGGTGGGTTTGAGCATGGAATACTTCTTTACCCTGTGTGACTATGTCACTGTGACTGATTTAATAAAGAAGCTGACTGGCCAATAGCTAGGTAGGTAGAGGTTAGGGGGCCTTGCAGACAAAAAGAAAGCTCCAAGAAGAAGGGGAGGAGTCTCAGAATCTTTAGAGGAGAGAAAGAGATGAACTTGCCATACTGAGAAAAGGTACCAAGCTGGAGTAGGAGGGTTCTTCTGTATTTCTGTGCTTTGATTGGTTAAATAAAAAGGATGCCTGACCTATAAGATAGGACACAGCCCTTAGGTGGGTGGAGTAGACAGAATGGAAGGCGGTGAGAGAGAAAGGAAGTGGGAGAGACGCCATGATGCTCCCACAGATAGATGCAGGTTAGACTTTTCCGGTAAGTCACCACCTTGTGGTGACACACAGATTATTAGGAATGGGTTAGTTTATGATGTGAGAGCTAGCCAAGAAAAGGCTAGTGATAATGGGCCAGGCAGAATTTAAATGAATATAATTGTCATGTGGTTATTTCGGGCATAAGCAAGCAACCACCGGCTGAGCGGGCCAGCGGCTGGGGCCTGGGAGCTGGGTGCTGGGTGCTGGGAATACAACCCACACATCTCCACCACTTATAACACCAAGCTATGTGGCAGAGCATAGATAAGAAATATGGATCAATTTAAAATTTAAGAGTTAACTAGTAACAAGCCTGAGCTACTGGCCAAGCATTTATAAGTAATAATAAATCTCAGTGTGGTTATTTGGGAACTGGCAGGCAGGACAGAAAGTCTGCCTCTATCTGAGGCTGCAAGCTGGTGGAGAGAAGAGAGGCCTTAACTCCAATCCATGTTCCTAACCATCACACTGTTTAATACAGAGGCCCATAGCAGCACATCTGGTAAACAGTCCTGGAATAAGACAAGAAGGTGAAAACTGTTGGGGAACAGTCAAACCCTGTTTCAAAACACTGGACAGCTTCCTGGCCCCACAGCACTTCCTCAAGATCTAACCTCAGCAGGCCAGGCCTGGCAGTTCATTACAGATACACAGTAAGGCTGCATCGGTCTTGGGAAGGTTTTGTAGTGGAAACCAGGTGAGCAGAGAAGGGAGCCAGGGCAGGTAAGTAAGGAGGAAGGAGAGGTCAGCAAAGTGAAAGTGCTGAGGAAGAGGAAAGCACAGGCAGGATCCAGTTTAACTTAACCAAGGAGGAGGGACCCCGCCCCCAGGCTCGGGCGGGGCGTCTGTTCTTCTTCTATGGTCACCTCCCACCCTGCCCACCGACTAACTTCTCCCTCTCATCCCCTCCCACATTATCTCCCTGGGGTTTCTTCCTCCGTTTTCTTCTTTCTTCTTAGTTGATCCTGTATTTCTCTCCTGTCTGCTCCAGCAGGTGTAACCAAATGGCAAATACATAATGACATCTATACTTGTCCAAAACTTGGTGCAACTTGACTTTTTATTTCTCTCTTGTAAATGAGTAATAAAGTTTAAACAAATCATTTCTACCGTTCTACAGAGTCAAGGCTGATCAACCAAACACACCCATAAGAACAGGGTGGAGCCCTGCATAGAGTGCTCAGGTGTGCTTGCCCAGCTCAGACACAAAGCAGACAGCACTGCAACAACTGCCAGCTAAAGAAAAGATCTAGAAAGGGAGCAGAATATAGACTGCACACAGTGTTTGTGTTGGTCAAAGCCTCTTTCTTGCCCAGGCACATAAAGTTCTCAAGAAGACATTTATAAGAAAACAAATGCAATCCATCACAAGATTGCTTGGTAGTATTTTAGATATAAAATTTTACCTTTATCAACTAGCAGTCACATATCCCATTGAAGCATGCAACTATCAGGGACACACAACATGCAGCATGCAATAAATGGGCAGCAGAGGTTAATAACCTGGAAGCATAGGACCTGAGAATGTGAGTGCAAGTTAAAGATAAGAGTTCCTCTCCATTGTCACTGAGGGTCGAGAAGCAATGCTGAAGCGTGGAACAGTGGGAGTGGGGGAAATACAGTTTGTCCAACACATAGACATATCTCTGCAAGTGGCGGCAGGTATAACTGAAAGACAAAGGCAAAAGGAGAGAAACAGAAGAAAGGCGTTTTCCTTTGAAAAACAAATCATCCTTTATATCCTCAAAGCTTTCTGTGTCATCACTATATGGTGTGAGGGTGGCGGGATGGGGGTACTGTTAAAAGAACATAAACAAGAGAACAAATAACTAAAGATGGGCAAAGGTACAAACAGATGGCAAATGAGAACACATGGTACTCTACACAGTATGGCATTACCAAAGGCAAACAGTGAGACATCACTACAGACTTACTAGAATAAGTAATACCCAACTGGTGAGGACAGAGAGCAACAGGAACTCTCACTTTGGTTGAGGAAAATCCAAAATGGCACAGCTAATTCAGAAAACAACTGGGCAGTTTCTTACAAAACTATTCAAACTTACACAAAGGCACTGAAACTTATGTAAATATGAAACAGCACACATGCATATTTATAATACCTTTATTCATACTTGCAAAATCTGGGCAGCAAGGAAGGTATCTTTCCACAAACAACTACAGAAACTGAGGTCTATCTACATAGTGGAATATTTGGGGCTAGATAGAAATGGGCTCTTGAGAAAAGTCACAGGAGAACCCAAGTGCATATTACTGAGAAAAAGCTAATCCATAAGTGTATATACTATGGTCCTAGATGGCCTTCTGAGAAGGGCAATACTACAGGGCCAACGTGAAGATAACAGCTACAAGAGGCTGTAGAAAAGGCGGTGGAGAAAAGGGAAAGCAGTGAGAATGTTTAGGATAATGCAAATATTTTATCTCCTATGATCATCAGGAATAATGCCCATTACACATTTGCCAAAATCTAAATAATCGTCACCCTAATGTAAATATACAGGCTTTGGTGTATGCCAGCACAGGTTCACGAGCTGCATCAAATGTTCCACAGCATGCAGACAGCAGAGAAGATGGAAGAGTAAGGAGGTATATGGGAAACCTCTACACTTTTTGTTCAATTTTACTGTGAACCTAAAATAGCTTTTTTTTTTTTAAAAAAAAGCAAAGACAAAAGTCTCAAAATATAATAGTGTACACATACACACACATACATATGTATGTGTATATATCTTATAGTGAACCGCATGAAATCTGCCGTGGTAGAATAAGGTGACAGAAGACATTCTCTCTTCACAGTGATACAAATGCAGCTCTGAGAGGAGCAGCATTACAACATCAAAGACCAAGGAAATAAGAGAGTGACAATCAGGAGCCTCAGAAGACTGGATCCAGTGTGACCACAGGCAGATTTAGAACACTGGGTATTTGATCCTTTGTTCTATAAACAACATAGACCAAAAACCAAACCAAAATAACAACAAAAAATAAAAACCTCTGAAGTTCTACAATCTTTTGATGCTATATTACATGAAAATAAAATAATAAGAGGAAAACTACAAACTATTATTGTCAGAACAGTCTCACTGGTGGCACATTATAGGCCACTAAAACATAACAAGCTTCGGGGCTGGAGAGATGGCTCAATGGTTAAGAGCACTGACTGCTCTTCCAGAGGTCCTGGTTAAATTCCCAGCACCCACATGGTGGCTCACAACTGTATCTCCAATTCCAAGGGATCTGATGCCCCTTTTGACCTCTGAAGGGCAGGCACACGCTGCACAGATACACATGCAAACATAACAAGTCTGAAAGAGGAAAATGTATAGTTGATATGACAATGCAAACTACAAAATAATGAACATACCAAGTAACACACTAGATTAAGTCTTTAAAACCGTGTTAAGGAACTACACCTAGATGCATATAAAGTCATCAAGAGGAGAGGTTATCTATAAAGTACATTGAACACCAAATAAACTAATAAATTGGTAGGTTTGAAAATTTCCAAATTTTCATTAATGAACAATCCACTTTTCCATTAACCACTAGCCAACCATCAACTAAACAGCTAAATACTGTGTACCAAGTACTAATCTTCTTCATGTGTACATGTGCAACTGTATGTATAACTTCTATGTATGTAACTGTATGTATACCACCCTTCTTCATGTGTTAACTGTACTGGATACCAGTCTTCTATGTGTGAAACTGTGCCGTATACTGGCCTCCTACATCTGTAATTGTGTTGTATGCCAGCCTTGCCCATATGTAACTGTGCCATATACCAGTCTTCTTCATGTGTAACTGTGCTGTATACCGGCGTCATGTTTAAGTATATGTATACTAGCCTTCTATGTGTGTATCTGCAGATATACCTGCCTTCCTCATGTATAACTATGCTGGCTATGAAGAGAGGAACAACACACAGATTCCTGCTGTTATACTGTCAGAGGAAGAGATAACAACAAAACTATGAAAACTGAGTCACAAGACACTAATATGTCCAAGAGAAGACAATCTAGAAGTCACTACAAATATTCAGGGATATTATGAAGGACTCTGAGACTCAAGCATTAAAGAACAAAAATTCAGGAGAATATAGAAATTTGCTTTTGAAAAATATAATTTGCTATTGTTTAAAATAAATAGTAACAGCTGACATTATCACCAAGAATGGGACAAGCAAACATCATGTGTCTCCTGCGGTGATCATAGCGCGTGGCCCGAATCTAACCCAGAGGAATCAGACAAGTCTAAACAACAGGCACTCCATTTGTCTTAAAGGGTCATAAAGACGACACTAGGGGCTGTGTCTGATTAAAAACATTAACTCCAACATGTGACTTTGTTCTTGGATCCTATACTGTGGGTGGGGCAAGGAGAACTTTAAAAAATTTTTAGGATTTATTTATTTATCTGTATGAGTGTTTTTGCCTGAATGTATGTATGCACACACATGTATGGGTGGGCCTGTGGCATCAGCAGAGGGCATCAGACCCCTGGAACTGGAATTACAGGTTGTTGTGAGCACCACGTGGGTGCTGGAAATCAAGACCAGATCTCTTCAGTGAGAGCAACAAGTGCTCTAAAACCTGAGCCATCCTTCCAGCACCTTTAAAAAATATATATTTTTTGAAGTGTTAGATTTTTAGTTTTTTTGAGAAAGAAATCAGTGGGCAAATAAAAATAAATACTAGCACATATATACAGGAATAGTATTAAATTAGAGTTAAAATTTTTCTTTCTGTTTGTTTATTTATTTGTTTTTTTCAGGCAGAGTCTCTGCTTAGCTCTGGCTGTCCTAAAACTCAAATGTAGACCAGGCTGCCCCCAAACTCAAAGAAATCTGCCTGCCTCTGTCTCCCAAATACTGGGATTAAAGGTGAGCGCCACCACGTATGGCAATGTTCAGTTTCTTATTTGAGATGTGGTAAAGATGTTCATAAACGCCTTCCAGATACGGCAGGATGAACACAGCTGCCCCAAGACCTACGGGTAAAATCCAGAGAAATCTGGGAAGTGAAGGGGAAGTGGACACAAAGTACCGCCCCTAACCAAAAAACTATTTGCACTTCATACCTGCTGGGGAAGGCAAAGCCAGCCTTCTCCAGTGGAGTGCCTCTGAGGATATAAACTGCATCCAGGGCAGGGCCCATGCCCAGGAGCAGTTGGCGAGTTCAAATTGGACTTCATGTTTTTTGGGTGGGCTTTTTGTTCCATCAAACATTTCAAAATGAGAGACAGACATAATGGTAAAAAAAAAAAAAAGTAGTTAAATTTTAGTACTTGTAGAATCTGGATAAAATGGGAATGAAAATTATTTGTACAAATTTTGCAAGGTTTTATAAGACCAATTTCAAGATAAAGTCTTAGAAAATAAAATGAACATTAGACATCAAAATGAAAGCATTTTAATTAAAGAAAGAAAACAGAACTATCTTCACAAGCCGAGTGCCCGTGTGCTACAGATTTTGTGGTTCACATCTAGAACCACAGCATACCAGTCTGACCTCCACATTCAAGGGCTGGAAACCAGAAAAAGTACAGCGTGGGAAATAAGCAAATGTGGTCTGGGAGTCAGCCCATAAAAAAAACAGACACTGTTGCTTAATATTACACTTCCATAAAAAAGAAACTTCCTAGTGCCTTCTACGGAAATGTCCCAGATTATGCAATGTACAGTTCTGACATGTTGCTTGATATTATTCTTCCCAAATGTTCTGTCTTAGAACAACATTCAAGTTTGCAAAGCTTGCCAAAAACCACATGCAGAAAAGTAAGGTTTAAAGAGAACTCTATATTTATGTCTTCTAGCAATGTATTTTACTGTACTTTGACAATAAAATTGTAACATTTTCAAAGCAACATTTTACTAAGTTGTTGTCTTATTCACATGCTTGCAGAGCTTTCAAAGAAAGATGAGATCATCAAGGCAGGCTGAACTTAGAATGCTCAGAGTATTCTGTCTCCTTTTCCTTTTAGTTCCCCTCTTCGTTTCCTCCCCTTCTTCTCCAACCCGTGTTATCTCTCTCCCTTCTTTCAAGAAAGTTTAACACATCCACTATACGGATTATTTTGATAAAGACATTATGAAAAAAGAAAGTTACAGGCCAATATTCTTGATGAGCACATGCAAACATCCCTAATAAAATGCTAACAATGGAATTTTAACAGCATGCTAAAGCGATAATCTATCAGGATAAAATCTCGGATGCAAGGATGGTTTGACTTATATAAATTAAACATTCTATATTACATCAAAGAATTGAAAGACAAAAGCACACAGTGGCCTTATTACATGTAAAAAAACCAGCATCAGAAAATATTCTTTTAAGACTTAAACAAACAAAAAACAGCCAGTAGTGACGGTGCATGCCTTTAGTCCTATCATTTATGAGGCAGAAGCAGGTGGATCTCTGAGTTTGAGGCCAGTCTGGTACATAGAGTGAGTTTCAGGACAGCGAGGTCTGGTACACAGAGAAACCCTGTCTCACAAAACAAACAACAAAGATAACAAACAAACAAAAAAGCCTCATCAAATTAGGTATAGATGGAACAGAATATATAATCTCAACACAATAAAGGGAGCCCAGTGCTGACAATATACTTCAAAGAAAACAGGAAGTCTGGCAAAAGTAAGGACATCCAATCTCAGCGTTTTTATTCAACAGAATATTAGGAGTCCTTGCCAAAACAATTAGGCGAGACTATAGCTTCTAAATATAACAGCAGCATATCCCGTGGTTTCTCTTGACGTCTAAAGCTCTATCACCAGTCACAGGCAGAGTTCCTCTGTGTCCTAGCAGCTGCTTCCAAATAACCATTCAGAGACTTATTATTAATTATAAATGCTCAGCCGATAGCCCAGGCTGGTTACTAGCTAACTTACTTAAACCATATTTCTTATCTACCCTCTGCCATGTGGTGGTACCTTCTTTCAGCACGGCACATTAATCTTGCTTCTGTCTGCATCTCTCGAGACCCTAAACTCCACCCTTCTTTTTCCCAGCATTCTCTCTGCCTGGAAAAAATTTTGCCTAGGTACCAGCTAATCAGTTTTTTATTAATCATAAAAGCAACACATCTTCACAGTGTACAGAGAGTGTTCCACAGCAACCATTTACTGTCATGTCCACAGAAAGAAAGCACTCCATGAAAGACTGTTTTTAGACCTAACTGCCACAGAGATCACATAGAGCCTACATGCAGACAAAGATGGACTAATAAAATAAGAATAATGACTCACCAAGTAATCGAAACACATACACTATACATAAAAATCTAAGAATTCATAAGATGAAACAAACATGGGAAATTCCAAATAAAAATGTATTGATTACTTTCAAAAGAAAGGAACCAGTACCTTTTTCTGAAAATTAAATAGTGAATATTAAAAGAAAAAAAATCAGCATCAATCCTAGCTACCCAGTTCAGCAGTGCTGTTGGGAAAATGTCTTCTTTATAGCACTTTACTTTAGAAATTAAGTGCTTAGTGTTATCAGTAAGGAATTCACTGGACAGCCTGAAACAACTAATTCAGTCAAAGATCATTAGGTAGATAGGCCATTCTATGAAATAATGAAGGTGGAATTTAGAATGAAGAGCTAGACTATCATCATGTGCACCTGCTAATAAATCTCAAGTCCAAGGTAATTAGTATGTACTTACAGTTTGATAAATAGTAACACTTATTATCTTGCTTGCCAAAAACTGAATTTGAATATTGGTCTTCTGGAGTTAATTTTCAGTTCATAGAAGAGATTAAAGAGAAGAAATATAAAGGACATGAGAAGCAAGGACACAAACCTAGAATGGTGTCTCTAAGACAAGCAAGTTGGTAACTTATTAAGAGACGTGAGTTAAAGGAGGCAAAAGAGGCTCAGGAAGTAGCTGAGTCGGCAAAGCGCTTACTTTGCAAGCACCAAGCTTGCCATCTTAGCACTGGAGAGGTACAGACAGGAGGGTCCATGGGGCTCACTAGCCAGCCAGCCTAATCTAATCAATGAGCCCCAAGTCCCAGTGAGAGACCCTGTCTCACAAGAGGAGGAGGAGAAGACAGAAAACAAGCAAGCAAGAAACCATGCACTAAATAGCAAACATTTATTCTTCATCTATCTATAAATACCCAAGAGAGAAATAATAAAATGCCATGTAAGTTCTGAACTAACCAAAATTAAGACTTTTAGGCAATCAACCATGATGCGGGTGTGAATCTGCTGTCAGGAGATATTAAGGAACTGTTGCCAATCTTCTCAGGACAAATGAAGTAGTTAATCAAACTGGTATAGGTAGGTTAAGTGTTACAAATGAGAGCCTTCACCTGCTCACACAGATAACCGAAGATTTTTCTGTAAAAGTAAGATTTAGCCAAGATTTCAAGGACACATAAAAAGCTAAATGGGAGAAGGAATCTGTCCAGAATGAACACAAGGCGGAGCTAACTTTGAGGGAAGAGGGTGGCGGGCGGGGAGAGCTGGACATAGGAGCATCCCAAGTGCATCAGTCTGAGGGATTTCAGGATAAATTCTGCTTTTGAAGTAATCAGCCAACTTGTGGGCTGAAGAGGGAGAGTTGACAGAGACCCAGAAAATTTCACATGGGAAGGTAGGGGATCTAAACAATGGATGGTAGAGAAATACTTAATGATTAGGACTTGGTAATGAATTGAACATGGTTGGCAAGAGAAAAGAACTGAGTCCCAGGTTCCTAGATTACAGGAAGGTAGTGTCATTTACCAAGAGGAGCAGGGAAAGATGGTCAAGAAAGACTAGGAAAGGGAAAGGTTCCCATTTTGAATCTGAGGTGAACATTATCAAGTGTCTGGCTGGCCATGCAGGCTAGAGCTCAGAGGAATGTGCTCCAGAGTCATTGTTCTGAAGGTGGGAGTGGCTGGGGTCACCCAGGAAAAGGGAGGGGAAGAAAAGATGAGGTAGGAGTGTGTGCTGGCTAGTTTTATGTCATCTTGATATACACTATAGTAATTTGAGAGGAGGGGACCTCAGTTGAGACAATGTCTCCATAAGATCCAGCTGTAGGCAAGCCTGTAAAGGCATTTTTCTTAATTAGTGATTGATGGGGGAGGGCCCAGACCACTGTGGGTGGAGCTAACCCTGGGTTTTTAGAGCTAGGTTCTGTAAGAAAGTGGCTGAGCAAGCCCTGAGGAGCAAGCCAGTCAGCAGCTCCTCCATGGCCTCCTGTATCAGTTCCTACCTCCAGATTTCTGGACTGCTTGAGTTCCTTCAGTGGTGGACTAAGATGTGATGTAAGCCAAATAAACCCTTTCCTCCCCAGCTTGTTTTCTAGTCATAGTGTTTTATCACAGAAATAGTAGTCATAACTGGAGGTGGTGGGGGAAGGAAGGTGGCATTCCGTCTCTGCTTTACTTATGGTACTCTCAAGCTGGATGTTTCCAACTGACACGGAAACGGTGCTAACAAGTTGTGTCTTTAAAAAGTAATTGAAGTAGATGAAGTGTCCCTGTAAATTACGGTCCTCAGAATTGACTTCTTTGGATGTAAGTGCACAGAGGAAGAAAGTAAAAAACTAACAGAACAATCTAAAAACCAGGAAGTGGTTCTGTGCTAGACAATAAATTCACTCTCCCCTTGATCCTTGACTTCCCAGAATCCAAAAGTATGAGAAAATTCTGTTGTTTATAATATATCCACTCAATGGCATTTTGTCATAGCAACTGAAACTAAGGCAGGGTTTCGAGGAGAACTGAGATGACTTCAAATGCATCTCTTCAGGGCTGGAGAGATGCTCAGCCATCCAGAGCACACTGATGCTCCTCGCAGGATAGCGGTATGATTCCGAGCATCTACATGGTGGTTCACAAACATTGTTACTACAGTGCAGGGAATCTGACATCCTCTGTTGGCCTCCGCAGGCACTAAGCACATACATCGTATACAGACATGCATGCACCCAGACACATAAAAATAAAATAAAAATTTTTAAAAATCTATACAGATTAAGAAACAACCATGAAACCATAAGCACTACCACTAAATTATACCCCAGCCCAGTCACTTAAATCTAGTCAGAGGAAGATAAAGCACTACAGAATTCTGAGTAGCCAAAGACCACAAGGAGGAAGCAGAAATAAAAACGAATGTTTAGAGAAGCAAACAGGGTCTGGTGACATGACTTAGGTATTGAGTGTGGGCTGTTCCTGCAAAGGTCGCAAGTTCAGTTCCCAGCACCCACACTGGGTGGCTCAGGATTGCCTGTAACTAGCTTCAGGGACTCGGACATCAGCAGGCACCTGCACCCATGTGCACACACCCACACAAAACCACAGTACAAATTACAAAGTAAAATCCTAAACAAAACCCTACCATCTGTGTTAATAAAGTTAAGCACAGCTTCTCCACAGACAGGACTAAGCTATCTCTGTGAGATGTTACAGCGTGGACACAGGTCATATGTGTCTCCTGAGGTTTCCTGTGCTGAAGGCACAGTGTGGGGTATGGAGTCTTAAGAGGTGAGCCTAGTAGGAGGTATGGTGGTACCCTTTCAAGAGATTATGCATGTTTTCCCAGGAGCAAGAGTAAGTGGGACACTGACAAGGAGGCTGTATAGCATCTTGCTTGGGGACATAACACCTCACTGTCATGTGCACTCCAACCAGGAGGCTTGCTAAATCATCACCAGAGGCTGATCCAGTGAGGCTGTCTGACTGGAGCCTACAACACTGAAACTGTCAGCCAAATAAGCGACTTTTCTCATAAAGACTGAGAAAGAGAGAGTGGTAGTTGGAATGTAATTGGCTCCCATAATCTTACAGGGAATGGCACTATTAAGAGGTGTGGCTTTGTTGGAGTGGGCATGGCCTTGTTGGAGGAAGTGTGTCACTGTGGGGGAAGCTTTGAAGTTTCCTATGCTTGGGATACCGCCCAGTGTCTCAGTTGACATCCTGTTGCCTGCAAGATGTAGGACTCTCAGCTATTTCTCCAGTACCATACCTGACTGCCTGTCGCCAGCTCCCCCACCATGACGATAATGAACTGAACCTCTGAAATTGTAAGCCATCACGCTCAATTAAATGTTTTCCTCATAAGAGTTGCGTGATCATGGTGTCTCTTCACAGCAACAGAAATCTGAGCGGGTGGGGGGGAGGGAGAGAGGGAGGGAAATACTGTTCTGAGGAGAGGAGGGTTTATCAAACATGACTAAAACAGTACATAAGAAAACGCACCACATGGAAGTCCCTAGTGACTAACTGTAGTCATTCATTAAAATATGCTTAACCCATTTATTTGCTCACTTATATGAATTAAATATACATCAAGTATCCAAGAGAGATTTTTGCAAACCCAAAAATTTACAAAATAGTTTTGTTGTAATAGCTTTTTACACAATTTTATATTATTTTATTGCACAGTTTAAAACTCTTATATACCCAAGCAATAAAACCCAGAAAATCTGGGACAGAAGTCAAGAAACTACACAGAATGGTAGAAGCACACCCTTGAATCCTGTAACTCCCTGGCAACATAGGCCGTTTTTCCTCCAGATGAACACACCACTAGCATGGACCATTCTGAGATGGTCCAGTAGAAAAGACTGACAGACTGGCCCAAGAACAGGGTAAAGTACGGATGCACCAACCCAGTACCAGCTCGAGGGATGAGGTAACCTCACACCCAACCTAGAAAGTAAGAGATCCTGAGAATAAGAGCACCCCATCGCTGTTAGCCACACGAACATCTTCTGTGATACTATGTATCTTGATTGCAAGGGAAATTCAACCCAAGGCAGCCCCACATTTATAGTATCAAGTTGTTAAGTGAAACTTAGATATCACCAATATGATATTAATTCTCTGCTGGCTACAATTCTTCATTAATTACTTTTATCCTATTTTAAGCCACTTATTTGAGAAGCAAACATATCAATAAAAAGCTTAAACCACACTGTAGAAACTTTTTCAAAAATAGAAAATAGACAAAAAAATTTAGACAGAAATGTTACCATTTTTGTCAAGTTACTAGCTTACTTACTGACACACATCTGGGAGTAGACAGAGAATTAACCATGTTATGTCTTAAACTTATTTCTAACAGTTTGAGAATTTCAACTTGTCTTTTAGGTTTTGATCAGTTTCACTTAGAAAACTACACACACATTCTCTCTCTCGCACACACACACATACACAAATACACACACATTCTCTCTCTCTCTCTCTCTCTCTCACACACACACACACACACACACACATGGGCTGGGAAGGGAGATACTTGCATATGTTGATTTTTCACATACTACCAAAGCAGATCAGACATTTGAAAATAAATTTTAAAAATTTGTAGTCAGTGTCATATATGCCAGGGGCCTAAAAATATTGACTAAGCAGGGGAAACTTACATATAGTATTCATTAAATATACCATTGTCCCTTGTTTTAAAGATGCTCCAATCTACATTTACAGATGCAAATAAAAGATCAGTTTATTGCCAGTATTTCTATCTATATGGCGTGTGTGAGAAAAAAAACTTTTGACTTTGGCCAAAATAACTGTTTAAGAGAAATGTCACAACTCTCCATTACAGACATTTGCTCTGCAAGTGTCCAATACGGCCTTGCAGCATGAGAAGCTGGCTGGGTTCCCAGCAATGCAGTTTGTCTTGAGGCTGCACTTCAATGTCTTAATAGCATGTTACTGTCTATTCTACTAGGAGTCTAATACGCAAGTCTAAAACTGCACCAGTGCAGACATTCAGTGCAGATTCCCTTCTTAGCCTGAGTTAAGATGAAGGGAGCACTATAAAGAGAAAGCACTAAACTAACTTAGGCAGATTCCTTGATTGTTTTACATTTATCTTTATCTTTTAAAAATGTGTTTCAATGTCACTCTGATCCTGCTTGCATCTGAAGTGTGGACTGCCACAGGGCACCTTAGATGGCTCCCAGCGACACCACACTGGATCCAGTCAGGGTGGAGTGGAAGAAGGGAAAACAAGACAATTCATGTGCGCATTACGGAAGTAGTTATCAAATATCTGACTCTACTCCCTGGAGAACATTAGCACTGACCGTGGGCCGGACTGGAAGTGTTCTCTAGCCCACACATATCTGTCCACTGACTGATCTGCAGTAGAAACACTGAATGCAAAGCAAAGGCTGGATTTACAAAGAAAGTGGCACAAAATAGCTATTCAACACATTTTATGATCATCAAAAAGCTTGCTCACTTTTAAAGTCATTATACAAACTCCTTCTTGATAAAAGGATTTATAGCTACTGTAAAATTCTTTCAAAAACTTAATTTGGTTCTTCACCATATGTTCCACAGTTATTAGTTCAGTGACCTGAGATAATCTGGAGCTGTACAATAAAGCCGGTTCTGCTGCGACTCATTAAATAATTATGTTGCACCCTTTCTGAAGGGTTGGAAAAATATATACAAGGTAACATGTTATCTAGTTATGAGCTGGGGTCATTAAAATTCAGAATAAGTATTCCTAAAGAGAGAAATTATACTATCAACTCACCAACAGAGGAGAGGACCACTTCAGAGTCACTTAAAATAGTCGTCATGTACACCAAGTATCCATACATCCTGAGCACGGTACCTATATAGGTGTGGGTACACACACTTGTCCATATTTGTGATGAGCTAACAAGGATTATGGGCATTGCTGGTCACAACTGCCATAGTAACTGAGAGATGTCCCAGGGAGTTAAATAGTCTTTCTAGGAAAACATGGGCTTTGAAGACTTTTGAATTCTTAGCTGGGTGTGGTAGCACACACTTTTAATCCCAGCACTTAGGAGGCACAGAGAACCCTGACTTAAAAAAGAAACAACAACAAAAAAATTTTGAATTCTTAAGATTATGTTCAAATCCTATGCTTCCAGAAACAGGAAGTTAAAGCTCCTGCCCTGGCTGAGAGGGAGGGACCTGCTCCATCTTACCCAGCCAGCTCCCACACCCACTGTCCTTCACTGGGACCCTTGGTGAGTTCAGACACACTGTGGTACATTCCCTTCTTGGTAGTGCCTCACTCTCTGCTGTTCTGCCACACTTAAGCATAAGCTCTCTGAGGACAGATTCTGAATTTTTATTTTTGTTTGCCTAGTACCTGCCACCTGGCACAGTGCTTGGCAATGAGAGTGTGCTGTTTATTATAGGAGGAAAACTGGCAAAAACCATCATTCTAAGCTGGGCATGGTGGCACATGCCTTTAATCCCAGCACTCGGGAGGCAGAGGCAGGCGGATCTTTGTGAGTTCGAGACCAGTCCAGTCTACAAGAGCTGTTTCCAGGACAGGCTCCAAAGCTACAGAGAAACCCTGTCTCAAAAAACCAAAAAAATTTTAAAAATTTGAAAAAAATCATCATTCTATACTCAATCTACAAACTAGTTTGCTCATGGGAGTTTCATGCATCACAATTACCCTTATATTATTCAGACAACCACAGTTCAGGTTAGGATACAAGCTGGAGTCATAACCATAAACATAAAATGACCTCCTTCCTTGGCACCGAGCAAAGGTTCTTAGACAAAGGTCCAGTGACAACGGGAACTGACACATAGTCATTTCTCTCTAAAGCCTTAACTGTCTTCTTTAAAACAGCAAAACAAAAGGCCAAACTAATGGTCTGTCTACTTTGCAGAAATGCAGAGGATTTAATCATTTGAACATCCCAGGCAGCCAACCAGAAGCTTTCCATTGTTTCCTACAGAGCAGAGAACCAGAATGGTCCACTGTACCTCACGACTGGCCAACAGGAAATAACTACTAGCTATCGACGGTATTGCTCTGAGTTACTCTGGATTTTCTGGTACTAAATCAGCACTCTTTCTTACACATTTAAAACTGAGGCACATTATAATAGTTTATATGCCCTTTAAATAGGCAAGTTGTAAATGCAAGTCTTGGTGCAAAAGAAACCAAGAAGGGAGAGAGATTCTGGGCAGATAGGAATGCAAGGCCATGTATGTGCTGGGGATCTGTCACAGAGAAAAGCACAAGGAAGACCTATGTCATATGGAGGAGACTGAAGTTGTCATCTCATGCTGAGATGGAGGTACCAGCTTTTGGACATCATTTCCTTCTCATCCCCGTGTTCCTATGGTCCAGGAGAAAAGTTACCCAATAGCCACTAAGTAGTTATTGTCTAGGTGATATAAACACCCTAAAATCCAAATGACAAGACAATTCTACATATTTACTATTTGACAAAAGGATTATGAATCATGAATCTAGGATGATACAAGCTATATGAAGGACAGGCTAATACTGTAGGTCATCAAGAGTTAAGTATCAGGAGAAAAATGAAAGGCTATTACTGTTTCAACTGTTTGAAAGACATTAAGGGGAGCATGTCACATATTGGTAGAAATATATTTCAAGATACACAGGAAAATGACTAATATAAACTATATAAAGAATTTCCTCAACTCTTAACAGAGAAGGCACAGAGAAACTGATGTAAGAGGATGAGAACAGGAGCTGACCTTCAGTAGAGAGTACACCTTAGAAGATGCTCAACAGTATTGGTCACCATGGAAACAAAAGTCACAAGGCTATAAAATAGCATTCACAAAAAGACAAGACTAACTGCTGGTGAAGACGTGGAGTACTGGAAGGCTCACAGATGCTAACAGAAATCAAAGTGGTACAGTCACTTTACAAAAGAATTCGGCAGTTTCACATGAAGTTAGAAATAGCAATTGCCATTCAACCGCCAAACACCACTCCTAGTATTTACTCAAAAGAACTGGAAACTCAGGTTCCCACAGAAATCTCTATATAAATATTTATGGCAACTTCATACACAATTGCCCACAGATGGAAACCACCCAAATGTCCTTCAATGGGTGAATGGATAAACAACACGGCCATATAATAGATTATTGCACAGTAATAAAAAGAAACGATGCACACAAGAACAGGGATACTGTGTCACATTCCTCAGACTGCATACTATATGGTTTCATTTATGACAAACTGGCAAAGGGAAACCAGAGACAGAAAGGGGTGTGGTCGTGTAGACCGTCTAATACAAAGGAGCAGTGGGGAGTATTTGGAGACAAAACTTGTTCCTATTTTGATTGTGGTGGCAAATATTAGTTCATGATTTTCTCTATTGGTCAGTTATACACTAAAGAGGGAAATGCTGTATTACAAAGAAAATAAATTTTAACCACTTTTAAGAACTAGAAATAGAAATGGAGAGGTGGCTTGTGGTTATGACCGTGTATTGCTCTTCTAGAGGACCAGCGTTGGATTCCCAGCACCCATGTCAGGTGGCTCACAGAAAACTGCTAATTCTAGCTCCAAGGGCCTTTGGCCTCTGGGGCACCAGCACTCACATACATATACATGATTACAAATAAGTAAATGTTCAAAAGGAATTAGAAACAATGGCTGTCCATGGCAGGGCTGTCTATGCACTTTCCACATCTCTTACTCCATTCTGACCTCAAATTATTCTCACTAGTCTCAAAACAGAGCTATGTTCATCAGACAGCTGGAAGAAAAACAGAGTGCTCACCAATACCACAGAGATCTCCCAGCTTCCTACCAACAGGGAACTATGCTGAAATAAGAATGAAGGAAAGCTTGCCACACCCTGGTAATACTGCGGTGGCTCATTCTATAGCAGTCTGTGCATCCAAACCAGCAAGAGCCTTATTAAAGAAGAATTATTTCTCAAGGTCTTAATGGAAGTCAGAGGAAACAGTCAATGAGGCACTAAATATTTAATTCAAACACTCACTATACTTGGTTTAGTAGTCTGAAATAGATGCCTTATAATTAATAAAGAAGATTTTCTCCAGAAGAATCCATATTCTACCTCCTAATTCTGCAGAGTACATACAAGACTAAATAACAAAACCAAGTAGAAAAGGTCAATAACTGTACACAAAAATAACAGACAGAAGTTTCTAACTCACAAATATATTTTAAAATGCACAAAAGGTTAAGTCAAATGAACACTACCTTTAAAAAGCACAGACTTCACGATTATACTAAAGAATGCTAACAGAGACGCCCAATGGATGCTAAGATTGACTTTAGTGTGATATCTTTCAAGAAAAGTTGTTTTCCCCTTAGTAACCCCTATCTGTCCATCTGTCTGAGGACACACACACACACACAACCCTTTCTTAGTATTTACTCCTGCCTGTCCATCTGTCTTAGAAAACACACACACACACACACACACACACACACACACACACACACACAACCCTTTCTTCAAATGCAATCAGCATGAAACAGCAATATGTATGACACAAAGAGAAAGGCATAACAGCTGCTTAGGGAGAGCAGGGAGGATGTCCCAGAGCCCTAACTTGGCCCCCATTGTCACCAACAAAGAAAACGAGAGACTTCCAGAAGGGAGCACAAGCACTGGTTTAGAACAAGGACAGGAGATAATCCTGCACTGGACCATCCCTCTGAGAAGGGGTGCCTCTTTACTTTTACCCAGCTACCCTGTAGCCTAAGTGTGTGTGTGTGTGTGTGTGCGTGCAAGTGTGTGCGCGCACGTATATGCATGTGTATGTGTGTGTGTGCATGTATGTGTGTGGTGGTCATAATTAATACTTTCCACACTGTTCAGCATGTAAAAATGACAACAGCTCGTTCACTTTGCAAAAACGAAGTAGGTAGAGTGGATGAATCTGTACTTGGTTCCTCAGAGCCAGCAGCAATCTGGAATCACCTCTAACGAGATAAGCAGCCACTGACATGCTTAATTGTAGCACACTTCTGCACTAGCATAACTGGAACTGAAAATCTATCAGAGGAATTTTAGTCAACATCAAAATACAAACTAAGCATTAACTAGATTTGGAGTGGGCCACAGCAGCAAAGTGGGCAGTGTCTGCTTTTACCCCTGCTGCTGAGCAAAGGGACAACAGCTGACGACACAGCTTCAGATACTAACATTTATGACATCAAATTGAAAGGGAGTAGTTCCTGTGTAACTCTAAGACCTGAACTGTTGCCACAGCTGGAACCCCTCCCTCCCACATACATGCTGTGTACTATGCAGCCCCAA
This sequence comes from Dicrostonyx torquatus, assembly GCA_028555095.1. Taxonomy (NCBI): domain Eukaryota; kingdom Metazoa; phylum Chordata; class Mammalia; order Rodentia; family Cricetidae; genus Dicrostonyx; species Dicrostonyx torquatus. The sequence goes on from JAQHUG010000004.1 coordinate 14,925,621, forward strand.
AAGCAGACTTGCTTCAGCAAGCCATGCATTCTCCTGGATTAAAGGGAATGTCTAATTCCTAAACTGCACCTCAAAATTTTCTTTCAAAGATAAAATCTTAAGACATTGCAGAAATTAAAGATTCAAATGGTGCAAAATGCACGAACTGGTTACAGCCTGGGGCTTAGCTCAGACTCAACACAATATCCAAGAACATGCCATTCACAGCACAGTTGGATGGAAAAAGCATCCTCTGAAGCTTTATGAAGAGCTTATCTCACTCAAAATGTCACACAGGGAGTAACATTTTGATTCATTCAAAAATAATTACTAAGATTTACTCTGTGAAAGCACAGTGCCATGTATACAGGAATAGAAAAAACAAATCAAGACTGGATGCTCTTTTCGGGCTAGACTTGGTGCTCATCTGTCAAGTACATATACTGCCTATTTATTGATTTTACTCCAATGTGACCCTCAGGGCCTTTAATTGCTCATTGAGGCCCTGGTGTCTTGGTTTCCAGTGAGCTAAATGCATGCTGTGGGCCAGAGGCTGTTTGCTCTTGACTGTGACGCAATTCTCCCTTTCTTCTAACAGACTTCTCAGCTGGGCACTGCTAGGTAAAGGCCATTCCTCAGCTCCCACTGCTGCAGAGATGTCTCATACTTACCAGGGCTCTTTGAAGCTGCAGGAAACTGCCCTTCAGCTCACCCCAGCACCTCATTTCACCTTTTACTCTGTCTCTTCCCTCTATCCAGTGTCTTGATGAAATGTCACTGGAAGCATAAGAAGGAAATGAAGCCTCGGACGATGGAGGTCACTAAAGAGTGCGAGTTTCAGGAACCTAGGATAGGCAGAATGTTCCCCACCCACAGAGGGTGGCGTCCTAATGCCAAGAAAATGCGGGTAAGTTGCAAATCAATGGAATTAACAGAGTGTAGAGTGTACCTTAGTGGCAGAGTACTTGCCTAACCTGCAGGACATCCCCAATACTTCAAAAAGAGGAGGTGGGGGTAACATATAATTCAGACTAAAGTGCAGGCAGGAGCAAGATGGCTGCCTTGGGGAATCTGGTGCTCGTCACGAAGATAAAAACACCACCACCTACTTTTCCGGAGTGTCTGAAGCACAGCGACACAGTGGTGGGGACGTGGTGGAGGCACGGCAGAACATGGAGACATTCAGAGGCCTTAAATAGCCATGAGGAAGGCAGCAAGCACCTCTGGAGATCAACCCTCTAACTCAAGTGTGGAAAGGATGAAAAGGAAGAGCCCGGCAGGCCCCTTTCACACCAGAGGTATGTACTGCTAGAGGACTGAAGATCTCTTACAGTCCCTGAGCCCAGTTTGGGAACTGCAATGCCAGGGGCAAAGAGTTCAGCTCACACTGTACCCCCACTGAAGGTTCTTACTTCACAGAGATTTCTACAGACCCTGACTATCTGATGTAATAGGACACACCTAGGAAGCTACCCTGAACAGCTTAAGGGGCCCAGATCTGTGAGCTAGCCATACCTCCCTTTCCATGTCCACTTGTGGTCCCCCCTGAGTGGGACAACCAGCCCCACCAGGTCCCACTACCAGGCTGCGCACTAGCAGGACAAGGAGGACCTCAGCTCTACATCCTTTCAACAACCTAGACAAGCTTCAAGGCAGGGTGCCTCCCAGGACAACCCTGGAAAGACATGTGGACCTCAGCCTCGTAGAACCTGGAGCAGAGAAAATGACAGAGCCAAGCCCCAGTCTGACTTCACCAGTCTGCTCTCTGGTATTCTGATGTGGTTGCAAAAGGAGACCAACCAGCACAAGCATTCAGGGCAGAACCTCCTGCTCAGAGAACTTCTGGGAAAAGAAATTCTCCTGCTTCCTGTCGTGGACAGATGGCTCCAAATCTGACTTCCCTAGTTGAAATCCTTTCAACATGTAACAGCATCTTCACTGCCAGCTAGAAAACAACACAGCAAGCACTGGGCAGGGTGGCGCGCTCCTTTAATCCCAGCACTCTGGAGACAGAGGCAGGTGGGTCTATCTCGGTGAGTTTGACTCCAGCCTGGTCTATATAGTAAGTCCCAGAACAGCCAGAACTGCATAGTAGAGAGATTATGTCTCAAAAACAAAAACAAAACCTAGAAAACAAAACAAAACAAAAAAACAGAACTAAAGAAAAACAGCATTTCAAGCTGGGAAGGATTTTTAAGAAAGATTTAGTGAGAACACTAAGAAAGCTCTCCATGAGGTCTGTTCTCACTTCTTAAGTAAGACAGGTGCATCATACTTCAAACTTAGCCTTTAGTCTATGGTCCAATTTTAACAATTTTTTTTTAAAAAAATGCAATCACATTGCTACCCAAGTTAAGACCAGTTAAGGTTAGTAGTTACTTATGGGATATCAGAAGGCCAATTAGTAGATAGAATCAAGATATATGCAGATGTACAGAAGGGGAGAGAGAGACAGTTAAGAAAGTGGTATATATTATGGTGAAAGAAAAAATACATGTTGCTTGGAAAATACTTAAAACCTCAAAGCCACCACACATGCTTATCTCTTCACAAATGCAGTATGGAGCAGTGTATGCAGTAGGGAGCACCGAGTGCAGTGAGGAGCAGTGAGAGCAGTGGGAAGCAGTGAGAGCAGTGGGGAGCAGTGAGAGCAGCAGGGAGCAGTGAGTACAGCAGGGAGCAGTGAGAGTAGTGGGGAGCAGTGAGAGCAACAGTGAGTGCAGTGAGGAGCAGTGAGAGCAGTGGGGAACAGTGAGAGCAGCAGTGAGTGCAGCAGGGAGCAGTGAGAGCAGTGGGGAGCAGGGAGAGCAGCAGTGAGTGCAACAGGGAGCAGTGAGAGCAGCAGTGAGTACAGCAGGGAGCAGTGAGAGCAGTGGGGAGCAGGGAGAGCAGTGGGGAGCAGGGAGAGCAGGGAGAGAAGTGGGGAGCAGGGAGAGCAGTAAGAGCAGCAGGGAGCAGTGAGAGCAGTGGGGAGCAGGGAGAGCAGCAGTGAGTGCAGCAGGGAGCAGTGAGAGCAGTGGGGAGCAGGGAAAGCAGCAGGAAGCAGCTTGTGCAGTGAGGAGTGGAGTAGAAGGCTAGTCTTTACACCAGCCTCTTCTCAGAAGGAAGGAAATCTTTTGCAAGCAGAACTCGTTTAAATAAATCCAATACGAGATACTTGATGTCTAGATATACCAGGAATATAACTTACATAAAATATTATTTATAGGGATAAGGATGCAGCTTAGTAGAGTACTTGCTAGAATGCACAAAGCTTCAGGTTCTACACATTTGTAATCTCTACACTCAGGAGAGGCAAAAATACCACAGTTCAGCCATCCTTGGCTACACAGTGAGTCTGCGACCAGCCTGAGATACACTTTTTTTTTAATGTATCTGGCACGAATCTCAGTGGATAAAGATGCTTGCTGCCAAGTTGAGGATTTTAGTTCAATCCCTAAATCTCACATGGCAGCATATCCTTATCAAGTGTGTTGTGTCATGTGCCATGCTCACACATATAACAAATAAGTGCTTAAAAAAAAATCCATAAATACTATAGTAATTCAATCACATTTTTTCCTAGAACATTTTATTGACATTTCAGGTGTCACTTTGAACAACCTAAACAGTAAAACTATCATTACAACTGTCTGGAGGCTGGAGATGTGGCTCAGTGGAAAAGTGCTTGCTTGGTGAAGGCCCAGCAGCTAGGACTCTAGAACTTGAAGGGGATAGTCCTAGCCTATCAGGCTAAGAGCCACACCCCGCCATTAGCTAATTATTCTGCCCCTAATTAGCTGTTAATTAATTACTCGGGGCTGGACCACCAGGTCCCAAGAGGTATAAAAAGATAGACCCACGTGGGAAGCACTCTCTCTGCGGATCGCGGGCCTACCAGCATCTTCGGAAAAGCACGTTCC
>JAQHUG010000004.1:14935597-14970155 GCA_028555095.1 Dicrostonyx torquatus
AGTGTGGCTGCAGCACCACCAAGGAGAGTGTGGCTGCAGCACCACCAAGGGGAGTGTGGCTGCAGCACCACCAAGGGGAGTGTGGCTGCAGCACCCTTTGCCAAGTTCCTCCCTCAAGGTTACCAAGCCACAGTGAATACAGAATAAACCAGGGACTGGGACTGCTAGGCTATAAAGCATTTCTTCTTCACACTCCACTCACCAGGCTGAGTGGAACCCTGGCAGAGCGAGCATCTAATCAGTAGAGCTCTGAATTTCTCTGATACCTGATTACTGCCTTGGTCATAAATGAAGGCAACTTGGTATACAGTGGGCATTTCTGTCTCAACAGAAACTGACAAAGGAGACACGTTTATGTCAAAAATGAATCAAGGGAAGAAAAGTACAAAGACACCATTTAAATTTGATTCAGCTGGATTTCTTTGTTTTTAAGTGTGGACAGAAATATAGATTTTTACTCAGACTTTGTTCTGTTGTTCAGGACTTTAAGGATAAAGTCAATCATTATCCCAGATACACCGGGGAATAATTTATGAAACCAAATTTAATACAGTAGCCATGCTTCCGCACATTAAACTGACAAAATGTGGCAGAAGCAATGGTCTCAGCGAGTAATCTGGGTTGCAGAAAACCAGACAATTTCTACGATTCCTGGGATAGTCCTGCTTAGGAATCTGGCTGCACTGCTATGAGAAGGTCCCACTTCATGGGAAGGTCACCCAGAGAACTGAGATGTTCCAGTCAATACCTCAACGGGCCCTTGGATGACATCTAGCATTAAGAGCTAGCTATGGGAGCAACCCACTATGCACCCCACACAAACACCCTCTGCCTGAAAACACACCACCTGGCTAAGCAGCTGACCCACAACACTGGGAGAGATCATTACAAATTCTTGTTTTAGGTCACTGCATCACCAGGTGGTTTAGTACACAGTAACAGACAACTCAAACACATTTTTGGCTATACCAAGGGCAAGATGATCAGTAAACTTAAAAAATGTTTGCCATCTATGAGTCTAAGAGCTCATGAGATCACACAGAGAATAAAAATGATTTATATATAGTCCAACTCCTTGATAACTATCTTTTCAATAAATATTTGTTAAATGGAAGAATGAATAATGCAAACATAGCTAAGTATTGACGATATTGATGGCAGGAAGTAAGGACATAACTAGTTCAGAAGTGATGGATACTGAGAAGTGTCTATAGCAGTTCTGTAACTCACCCTCCAGGCACTCCAGCTCCACGACCTTCTGGAAGGGCACTGGAGTAGAGGCATCTCACTTTCACTACAGAACCCGTTTAGGCTCTTACAAGATTTCTGAGGACTCCAAAGTACATTTTATACCTGAATTTCATGGATAGATTCTGAAATTGAGAGTAATCTAAAATGTGCAGTAGTTCATTTAAATATAAGAACACAAGCTTTACATACTGATATAAATGATATAGTTAATAAAAAATAACTTAGTCATATAAAAACTATTGCTTCACTGGTTTGCAGAACAGAGCTCCCAAATGTTAACATATTTAATCACACAGTATGTTCCGAACTCCACATTTATCACCCTCATCATTGATATGACAAACTCAGGCTGTAGGTGTGTTTTCCAAAACTCTCATTTCTGCTGAAAACTCTGACTCTGCTATTTGCAACCAACACCCACAGTTGTCTTGCTTGGAGTGATGAGCTCATTTAATTCATTTTTAAGAAATGCCAAGTCTAAATAAGCATAGACCGTTGTGGGTTCTTTCATGTGAAAATTACATGCCTGTCAACAGGTGGCTAGTTGTCACATGTGTGCTTTCTCTGAAGACGATCACTTGGTGCAGTGGACAGATGTGTGCTGTGGGAACAACACACAAGACATGAAAACCACAAGCACTCAGGTCAACTTTCATTACAACTCACCTTTTATATAGTCTTGTCAAGGATATTTTAAGTGCTTTCTTGCTGCAAGTGTGTGTGGAGGGAAGGCACAGTGGGTGTGGTACAGTGCAAGTGGGCTACTATGAAGGCTTCAGCAGTTCTGCCCAAGATCGCTACAGTGAAAATGGCAAAGGCAGTCTGGTTCTAGACCCTCCAGGGCTGATAAACCACAGTTGGAACAGCACTGTGTTGAAGTAATAAAAAACTACCAAGTCCACGAAGTGAGCATTTCATTCATTCAAAAGAGAACTTGAGCCAGGTGGTTCAGAGACACAATCCCCTCCACTGCATAGCAAGTCCAAGGCCAACATGATACTCTGTCAAAAAGAACACATGCACGCACATGCGCACACACAAACACACACACACTCATATGCAAACACACAGAGTCTCTCTCAGTACTTACCAATAAACATTTCTAAGCTTGGGCTGGAACTCCACCACACACTAAGCTATTTGACTCCAAGTAAGTTTAACAGCATCTCCAGCCTCCCATTTCCTCATCTCTAAACAAGCTCTTAGAGAGCTAGAGTCACATCTGAGGCACAGCTGTTCCAGCTGTGAAAAGTACTGACGTGGACCTTCAATGGAGCAACTATGGCGGACATTCATCTTCAGCACGAAGGAGGGGGGATAAAAACTGCTTCTCCCCTCTACTGCTTGCAGGGGTACCAGCTCATAAGTGGGTGCTCATAAACACTTCATATCTTTATATAACGTCATTCTGATAAATCAAATAGTTGGAACTGTTCAAATAGCCCATAGTAGGGAGGACAGTGTGGTACTATCAATGAAATAAGGTTGAGCGCAAACATTTTTGTTGGTGCAAGACTGTGGGTAGCCCACAGATACAGGTTCAAATCCCAGCACGGCTACTTTCCTTAGACAAGCCACTGTTCAGATTTAGATGTTTCGTGTCTGTAAAGTGGAAACAGCAGACATAACTAACAATACCTTTGATATTTTACTATCCATTATTCCTGACAACAGCAGCATGAGGTAGAGTGACGTCACTTCCTTGGGTGCTTTCCTACTGCCACAGAGCAATATAACAAGAACTGGCAGGTGTCAGTTATGCAAAACAAGGCAGTCTACATGCTACAGTGTCTCCTTCTGGCAATAGTCAGGAGGTTTTAAACATGTCCAAGTAACAAGTCAGAGTAGCTGCTTCACCAGTCCTTCACAGATCTACTTGAGTCATTATGGGCAAACAATGGCAGTACTCTCTAACAAAGCAGATTTTCCTACATCTAATGATTGCTGGTGACTGCTATCCAGGAGACCTTACGCTGGGCACTGTACGTACGTTAAACCACTCTCTCTTTACAGCAGCCATGTGTTTACAGACACAACCAGGCCCTTCAGAGTTACCTGTCTCCAGCTATAAATGATGTGAATGATGAAACTGAGAAATGTAAAACAAACAGTACAAGCTCAGAACACGCCTAAGAGTCCACAGAGGACACAACCAGGCCCTTCAGAGTTACCTGTCTCCACCTGTCCTCTCAGATCTTCTAAGGAGGCAGTCGCTCCTTGTCTGTTCCATCTGTCTGGGGCCTCTTGATCAGTATACATGCACCAGCTAGATAATCATTTTAATTTCCTTTACCCTTCTGCTTTTTCCCACTTTAGTCAACATGTTTGTCTTGGACAAGGTATTTCTGGTAAAGGCTATGAGATATGTACAATATAGTGAGAAAAATGCTTCATAAAGAACTTGATTTGTTTTATGTCAGATTAACATATTAATGGGGGAGGGAATGAAGGAGTGAGGGAGGGAAGGAGAGAGAAGATGAATGAGAATGAGCATGAACAGAGCTCGTTCTTTCTTCTGCTGTGGTATAATACTGGTTCATGAGCTGAACAAACTGAGTTCTACATCTGCTTCTGCAGTAATGTTCACTTGGATTAATCATAGTTAACTCTAAGTTTCTATACTGCCATATGTCAAGTGTGAAAAGTTGTCAGAGATGATTTTTAAAGGTCTTTCCAAATCTATAATTTTATGATTCAATACAATTTTTTTTTTTAAATCAAAAACAGCATTTACCCAAAATACCCTGGATCTGTCAGGGGCACTCAGAGTAAGGCTTCCAAGACTGTCTGAACACCAACAGTGAGCTAGAGATCCATTAGCGCACGTGGAAATCAGAGACTGATGAGGTCACCCACAGTTCCTTTATTCTATTTTGTTTTGAAGATTTATTTATGTGTACAGTGTTCTGTCTGCATGTCTGCCTGCCAGAAGAGGGCACCAGATTTCAGTATAGATGATTGTGAGACACCATGTGGGTGCTGAGAATTGAACTCAGGACCTCTGGAAGAGCAGTCTGTGCTCCCAACCCCCGAGCCTTCTCTCCAGCCCCCAGTTTCTAGTACTATAACTCCAATGGATAAGCAGGTGTGAGAGAAACCCCAAGCACTCATCAACCAAACTCTCACTCTCAACCACGGTGACAGCCAGAGAACACCACTTCCTTGAGTGGTTCTCCATGCCAGAGGACAACCATGACAAACTGCCCACAAAGCAGTGACAGGCTTTCCCACTGGCATAAGAAATACATAGTTAAGCAAAGATTTCTGGGAGATAAAGCCTAAATGCAAGATGCAAGAAGTCTTCTGTTCTGAACTGTCTTGCCATGGATGTTCGTAGAAAAAATGAACTTGGAACATAGAGGCTCTTGCAGCAGCAGTGTGGTTTGCTGTCACACAAAGCCTGGATACCTGCCTCCAAAGTCAACTTGAGCAGTTCTGCTCGAAACCTACTGTAAAAAAATGATGGAGAAATCTAGCTGAGCACAAGCAAGCAGGCATCACCTCTCCTTGTTGCTCACTGAGGGAGTCATGTGACTAGCTAATTCCCTGCTGCCTTGAGTTCCCTATGACACCTACAACCAGGAACTGTGAGCTAAATAAACCCCACCATTCCAGTGCCTTTCTGTCAGGGTCTTTTCACAGTGACAGAAGTGAAACCAGGACAGTCATTTTCCACGAAGTTCCCACACTCAGGGTCCATTCCTGGAATTCCTACCTTCTGCCATGTTGCTCTGGGGTGTGGGGAGCAAGACAAGAGTGTCAGGACACCCTTACCCTAATAATTTTGTAAATAATTATTTATAATAAATAATATGAAGTGCCCATCAGATTGCCCTTTGTCCCAGACCCAGAAGTCTCAAGACTCCTAAAAGAAGTCACAAAACTATGGTAGGTCAACTTTTAGGTTAATAAGTAGGGTAAAAATAAAATCCCAGGGGCTGGAGAGATGGCTCAGAGGTTAAGAGCACTGGCTGCTACTCCAGAGGTCCTGAGTTCAATTCCCAGCAACCACATGGTGGCTCACAACCATCTGTAATGAGGTCTGGCACCCTCTTCTGGCGTGCGGGCAAACATGGTGGCAGAATGTTGTATACATAATAAATAAATAAATCTTTAAAATAAAATAAAATAAAATCCCAGGTCCCTATAATAGGAGACAGGACTGGGCACTGAAAATCCACGGTGAAGAGGATAAAGTACACACATGCCTTCACATATTCCCAGTCACTGATACAAATGTGATGTAACAGTCTATAAAGTGAGTTACTTTAATGGTTCATTTCTCATGTGGAAATGCCATCCACAAAGGCCTCTACTTACAAGAAATCAAATTCAGATAGATGTATGGTGTGCTGCCTTAGAGGTGAACAGCTTGGTAGTGCCAGCTTCTAACCTGGAATTTAAATCAATTGTCAAGTTTCTGCATGTCCCATCAAGTCTGCCAAGATACTGCTGTATGACACAGCACTGCTCTACACAGTCACACAGCTCAGTTAAAAGCTCAGACATTCCCAACAGGGAACTGCAAATGCTCCCAATGTAACTTCTTAAGAAAAGACTAAACTGAAAAGGTAAACCATGCCAGATTTCCCTGAAAAACTTCGCTGCCTTCAAAGTACCACTGCCACAGGAAGTACAGGAAGCCAGGTTTCTAAGACAAATATTTTCTCCTTCCTTCCTTGGCTAATGCTTGCCCAAGACCAAACAAAGATCAGCAAAGATCACAGCAAGGGAGAAACTGGAGTCTTGTTTATGCCCACGCATTGGGGAAGAACAAGTTAATTCTCTATTGAAAAGAGAAATCACACGCACTGTTTGAATCTGGTAAATACTGCATTTCTTTTTGTTTGTTTGTTTTTCGAGACAAGGTTTCTCTGTGGCTTTGGAGCCTGTCCTGGAACTAGCTCTTGTAGACCAGGCTGGTCTCAAAGTCACAAAGATCCACCTGCCTCTGCCTCCCGAGTGCTGGGATTAAAGGCGTGCGCCACCACCGCCCAGCATCTAATTCTTTTTTCATCAAAACATAAAGCTCGTGTCGGTACCGTGAAGACAGGCTGAAATGCTTGCTTACTTCGCAGAATGGTCATTCTGATTAGACATTACTCCCCCCCCCCTTTTTTCACTTTGGCTTGCTTTGGGTCTGGAAGAGTGCACAGACCTGGCAAGATGACAACCCCTAGAATCACATTTCTGTCCTAGAATTCTGGTAATAACAGCCACTGTTGTCACAGCCATCTTACAGTTGGGAATGCTATAAAGAGAAGCTAAACAACTTCTATAAGATTTCATAGCTAATAAGTTTTGGAGCAATTGGCTCTCACGTGTACGCTACACTGCACTGTGCTGCCTGACACGAAGGATGAGAAAGACCTCGACTATAAACAATAGGCTTTCCCATTTGTGAATGCACAGTGCTTACATATGTGACTTCCTGGGGAAGATGGCAAAGAGAGAAGGAAGAGCAGTGCGAGCTAAGGTACTGAAGGAAAATGTCTGATAACCCAAAGGTGGAGAAGCCAGGGAAAGGGACTGGTGGACACGAGGAAGAAAGGAAATTTTTGGTTTTGTTTGTTTTTTTGAGACAGAGTCTCTCTACATAGCCCTGGCTGTCCTGGAATTTACTGTGTAGATCAGGATGGCCTTGAATTCAACAGGTATCTGCCTCCTGAATAAGGACATAAAATATACACTCCTATAAGACATTAAAAAGAATTTATAAAGTTGATCAAAACACCATATGTGCTTGTGATTTCTCTAGGGCACCAAGAGTTTGGGGTGGGTATATTGTCACTAAATATCAACAGCCTAGGCACAACAAGAAATTGCTCCTAATATTAATGCCCAGCTAAGAAGAATTTTTAAAAATATATTTTTATGGTTTTTTAACTTTTATTTTATGTGCATTGGTATGAAGTGTCAGATCCCCTGGAACTGGACCTTCAGACAGTTGTGAGCTGCCATGTGGGTGCTGGGAATTGAACCCGGGTCCTCTGGAAGAGCAGTCAGTGCTCTTAACCACTGAGCCATCTCTCTAGCCCCCAAGAAGATTTTAAACAATTCATTAAAATCCTGTCATAGTCACAAAATATATGAGTCTTATACTTGTTGTGGATTGCATAAAGTACAGCTGCCATTTTTAAAATTGCAGACTTTTCCTGAGAGAGAATTTAGAATACATACATGAAGTCTTTCACTGAAAGGAGTTACGAAGCACAGGTAAATTCTGAGCAGCTTGGCTCTACCACTTTGGTCTCTGCACTGCTACGGTTATGCATTCCTTGTCATGCTTTGCAATCCAACCCTAGATACAGACACTTGGTAGAAAATGAGCTCTCTCAAGATGTAAACACTGGCCTCCATTTTCAATTCAAGACAAGTATTTTCTCAGAGAATAAGTCTTGGTTTCCAGACCCAGACTTCAATGTGCACACAAAGCTTTTGAAGATATTGTGAAAGAAACACAATGAGCTCCCTCCTGGATGACAAGGATGCTTTGTCCAGAGCACTTACTCAAACACAGTGCTCGGACAAAGTACCTGCAGCAAGCACTTGGAACTGGCTAGAATTTGCCTGTTCCAGTGTCATCAATAGCATACACCACTGCTGCTGGCTGAATGAATGACTCTAGAACCACAGTTCCTTTCAATAAATCCTATGCACGACTCATTCATTCATCGTCATTATTAAAAATCAGACCTCCTTTCTCTCTTCCTTCCATTGTCTGGAACTAGGAGACTAACACTCAAGGCCTCCATAAATCACCAGTCCATCCTGCTTCTTCCTTTTAACCCTTGCATAGGTCTGCAGCATGCCAACCGAAACAGACTGCGTAAATTTACTTGCAGTTTCTTTTTTTTTATTTGCTGTTATTATCCATCGCACATGGTGCTGGGCTACATGAAGACATTTTCACACAGGCGTATATAGTCCATTGAATGATATCCTTTCCTTCTCTGTCTCCTGGGATTGGTGATTTTTACACAGACCCCTTCTGATTGCGACCTCTTGTTTTAGTGACTGTCACTGATGTTTTCCTGAGCTGCAAGCATCTAATACTACTCCTCTCTGGTCGCCTTGCCTCAACTCTCAGTGAGGTGTCTTCCCACCATTCTTAGACACAACCACCTTTCCTACTGGAAGAATTCTATTTCATTATAATATTTACAACATCCGGATGTATGCAAGTTCTTTATACCTTACCTATATAAGGACAGAGTCTTCTGTCTGCTACTGATTACAAGTTATTTGAAGGCAAGAGTCTTCTTATTCGTTCTGATATATCTTACAGTACTTAATATAATTCCTTATTCAAATAATGCTAAAATGAAAATCCATTGATGTGAAGTAAGGACCATTAATCATTGATGAATCCAAATACTTCCACATAACAGATCCAAAGTATGATTCTTACCTTGTTTATTTTCTATTTTTGGAATCATAAAAAAATGAGCATACTGCTTTGTGAATTTTTTTAACTATTACACCTAGAAAATTTTGTTTAACAATATCTAAAATAGATTTCCAGAGCTTAAGTTATGAACTAATTTCATATGAAACAGGCCTTAGAAAATATTCATTATAAGAAACCTAATCTGAAATCATTGAAAAACTCCACATATGCAGCAGAAAAGGACTGCAAAGCAGCATGAGCTGTGCTAAAATAAGCACAGGGCCAAAAGTTAACTCTTGGAAGCTCAGAGCAGAGTAGCTGCAAGACTCCAGAATATGAGAAGACTCTGTGTGTGTGTGTGTGTGTGTGTGTGTGTGTGTAAGTGTAAGAAATAAAGTTCACGTTAGTACAAAGTCAGGAACTGGCCAACCTCTTACTACTAGTTCCCACTCTACTGCAACAAAATGTCCAGAGACCAGACGTGAACTCACTTGTGAGTCAATATAAAACAGTCTACTAAATTCTGAAGAATTCAGTTCTTTACTTAAAGAACTGAAATTAGTTCTGAATAATTATCAAAAATGAGCCCAGGTCACCATACCTAACCCTGCTAACAAGGCTATGGCTGGATAGGTGGGCTGAAGAGGAGAACCTACTATGACTATTCTCCTAAATGGACATAGCATTAAAATGACTCTTAGTGATCATAGATCAAGGCACTGCTAAATTCTCATCAGAGATGCTTCTTCTTGCAGTAGATGGCAGTTAACACAGAAACCCACAGTTGGTCAATGCGCAGAGAATAAGAAGCCTTGGAGTGATCAGCCCTAAACAAGATAGCTATATCATACTCACCTCCAAAGCTCAGGGATTCATGCAGAAGAGGGAGCAGAGGGATTCTAAGAGTCAGAGGTTGGTGGGTGACTTCAAGGAAACACATTGTTCTGGCTACAATAAGGCAGATGCACATATGAACTCTCAGAGACTGTGACAGCACACACGAGCTGGACAAAATCCCCACATTGGAAGAGGGGAAGGTTGTCACGAAGTCCCAGGCTTTAGCTTAGAAGCGTTGTGATACCTGGTATACTGACCATACCATACTCTAGGCAGGCCCCAGGCCTGGGAATAACTGGCCAACACAACTGGACTCCAGGAGGTGTTTAAAAAGGGAGGGGAGCGACCTGGAGTTGGGTGATCAGGGAGGTGGAGGACAATCTGGAAAGAGTTGGGGGTTGAGAAAAATGATCAAAATGCATTGCATGAATTCTTGAAAAATTAACAAGAAATATTATTAAAAAAATAAGCCCAGGTCAACAGACTGATAAATGGGTGGAGTGTGAGATTGGTGTTTAAAGGATATATGGTGTGGGGATCAGCATCAGTGTCTGGAAAACCAAACTAACCGCTGCTGGGCATGATGGCACATGCCTGCAATCCCAGAACCCAGGAAGCTGAGGCGAGAGGATTACGGGTGGATTCAAGACCAGCCTGGGATTCATAGTAAGACCCTATGCCAAAAAGAAAAAAAAAGACCCCAAAAACCCAAGGGCTGGGGATAGTAGTGGAACCAATACATAACCTGAGCAAACAAAGCCTTTGGTTCAATCTCCAGTGTTAAAGAAGAAAAAAATTCGGCAATGTCCTAGGAGTAAGAATTAAAGAAAAAAAAAACCAAAACAAAACAACAACAAACAAACAGATAAAAACAACTTCCCTGATACATGCTTTACTTGGAAACTCGCATTGAGCAGCCTACTGGAAAAGAAAAAAATAACCCACATATATTAGAAATCCCTGCAAATGATATTTATGATCTGATAATAACTTTCCTACCTTTAAAGATCATATACTCTTGGAAAAGGAGGAGGGGTGACAATAGGGGCTCCTGGTGATGACTGTTACAGGAGGCCAAACTGTTAAGTCCTCAGAAATTGTCAATATGTAACTGTACTTGGCAAAAGGAAACACACAGTTATGGTTCTATAAGGCTATTAAGACGGTGAGGAGATTGTGGGTTTGTTGGGCAGGGCCAAGATGCCATCTAAGTGGGAGAACCACAAAAAGGAGTCTGTAATGATGAGAGGACTCAGCCACCCACTCCTGATGGTGACTGAGGCCATGAGTCAAAGGAACAAGGTGCTTCTACCAGCTGGAAAACAGGCTCTTCCACAAAGCCTCTAGGAAATAATGCAGCTCTGTTGACCGTACAAACCTGCACTATAACAAATTTATATAACTAATATCAGCAGTCGCTAAGGCAATAGCAGAAGATCATGACAAAGTTAAACAGCTATGGAGAGAATACTGTGGTGGAAGGTACCAGTGGTACAGCCCTTGAATAAAACCCAGCCAAAAATAAACATGACAATTCTCAAAGACAAACACAGATAACTGTCAAAGTGTAGTCTGATGCTTTAGAAAATACTAGGCACAGCGGTCACAGCTTCGTTTGCATGGGTAACAAAGTGTCTGTGCCTCCGGAAAGCTGATGCACAACCTAAGATGAGACCTACCACTCCAGTTCATAGAAGGACCAAACATACATGCCATAAATGCTGATCAACAAGTAGCTGAGGAAACGAAACAGAACAAGGTGTCCTCAGCCACAGGGAAGTAGCGGGAAACTGGAACACCTGCTATTTTTGCACATGTTTAAAAAGGTCTCTGCGTGGTACCCTTATCAGAAGACCAGCCGAGAGGAAAGCTCAGTTTAAAGTTCCTATTTACCTGATGATCCTCTGGGCGGCGTACTGATGGAGAGAACGGAACTGTGCTGACATGTTCGCTAAAGCTGCCAAGCAGTTTGTGTGGAGGTACTTGTCCTGTGAGAAAAGAACAACTTTAGAACATACATCATATCTTCTACATGCTTTGAGGAAGGTTAACTATAAGTAACCCTACGTCCAACTGTCCCTAATTCTAGAAAGTACCCTGGATCTGCATTCTCTAGTCTCTAAATCTATAAAGCGCCGTGAAGTCGGAGTGTTTCCACAATTCACATGGAATACGATGACACAGATGACGGTTCCGCCACGTGATGGCTCTGAGTGTGCTGCTCTAGATCCTCCCAGCCACGCACAGCAGAGACTGTATGCTTCCGTCTTTCTAAAACACACGCACGTCTCCCTCCTAAAATACAACTGCCTACTGTGATCTCAGATAAAAATAATTGGAATATCCATCTGTACCAGCCTAAGGAAAGAACCCCTTAGCTGTGGGTTCCGTACACAGCTTTCCTTGGTAACATATTTCTACTGACTAAGACTGAAATTTTACAGAATTCAGCAGAATTAATTTTTTTCCAACTTTTCAAGGCATTGAAAAGTAGTACTTTGGGGGATTGCTTTTCTTTGTTTTAAAGACAGGAACTCATGTAGTTCAAGCTGGTCTCAAATTTGCTATGTATGCTGGACATGGTGGCACACACCTTTAATTCCAGTACTAGATAAGCAGAGGCAGGTGAATCTCTGTGAGTCAAGGCCAGCCTGGTCTACATAGCCAGTTACAGGTCAGTCAGAGCTACATAATACGATCCTGTCTCAAGGAAACAAAATTGCTATAGAGCTGAGGATAACCTTGAAGTGACTCGCAGGACTTCCGTATTCAGCTTCTGGAGTGCTGTGGCTAGAGCCCAGGGCTCTGGGAATGCCAGTTAGCACTGCCAGACAAGCAACAACCCCAGCTCCTTGCACTTTTCCTCCTTATGTGAATTTGTATTTTCTCACAGTCATCTACTTATATATTTTGCTGCAGCTTTAAAGGGCAAACCAGCGCTATCAGTCCAGCAAGGGTGGGTACACAGCAGCTTGGATCTCAATGTGTTTCCTTGCTTCTCTCCATTTCATACAAAGGATACTGCATTGAACAATGAGTGTATATTAAGAAACAGACACTGTAGTATAATCATGTAATATGGTAAGTGTGTGTGGGTCTGA
Organism: Dicrostonyx torquatus; assembly: GCA_028555095.1. Classification (NCBI taxonomy): domain Eukaryota; kingdom Metazoa; phylum Chordata; class Mammalia; order Rodentia; family Cricetidae; genus Dicrostonyx; species Dicrostonyx torquatus. Next base: position 14,948,177 of record JAQHUG010000004.1, read on the forward strand.
ATTTTTCTAGCATAGTCTGAGATTAAATTTAATTTTCTAGCATATTTCATAACCACATTTCATGGGATTAAAATGCTTTACAACATGGTCATAAGTACATAAAGGCAGAGAAATAGCTGTGGGATACTTACTCTAGTCCTGGTCATATTGTACTGTATGGTCCTTATTACAACCAGAATTAGGAGACTCCCCAGGGAAATTTCAGTTAAGACTCGTTCTGAATACCAAGTAATGTTTTTTAATATCTGTAATGAGGAAGAAAAACTTGAGTAAAAATGACTCCCTTAGGAAAAAGATGTGTCTCCCATTTCCTGGTAGCTTTAGTTTAGCTCTAAAGTTAAGTAAAGCAGTAAAAAAGTGAGCGGAGCTCTGCAGTTCAGCTAGCAAAGGGCGCTAATAGGGCTACTCCTCTTTCTTAACCAGGTCTGCAAACCAAGAGGTTATCACTAATATAATTAGTAGACAAAGAGATGTGTCTATCTACTGATATCATTAGCACACAAACAACAGATGTATGTAAAAGAGACAGGGTAGGTGCTGAGAGGCAGAACTTTCCCTAGAGGATGTAAAGAACCTCTATGGATAATTAGGAGAGCCCAGGGATACCGTAGGCCCAGCATTCAAACTCCTGGGGCTGTTCTGAGCTGCCAGCCAGTACCAAGTCAATAAAAAGTATCTTAGAAAAAGTACACAAATTCCTTAAGAGACAGCTAACAAAACTCAGATTAACTAAACTGTAAATGAATACACACAACCAATTAATACACCAAGATCAATCACGGTTCATCTCAAGAATGGGACGATTCATCAGTATAATTCACTATATTAACAGATTAGAATACCAAAAAAGCTTATGATCAAAAATATATAAAGAATTTTTACAACCCACCAATAATATAAATAAGTCAACTTTTAAAGGTGTGATATTTAGATATTTATACATCTCATAAATATACTAATATACACTGGAGAAAAGATGGTCTCTTCAACAAACTGGATACTCACACGTAGAATAAAAGTAGATCCCAATTTTTCACTCAGTACAAAAATCAACTTCAAATAGATCAGATGTAAAATTCTGAAGCTGACAGAGGAAAAATAGATCAAGATACTGGCATAGGTGAGGGCTCCCTGCACAGGATCCCAGCTGCTCAGGAAAGAATCTCAACTGACAAATGTAATCTCACGAAGCTAAACACTTGAGGACATAAAAGTAAACAATCTAGTGAAGAGACGACCTACAGGACGAGAGAAAATCTGCTCTCCACACACCTCACAGAAGACTGGGGGCTAGAGTACGGGAGAAACTCAAAACACTAAAGAACAAGAAATCAAACAACCTTAATAAATGAGTAGATAACTTTAAGACAAGTTGATATATCCACAAAAAAATCAGAGAAATTCAAATTAAAACAACCAAAAGATTACACCTTCTCCCTGTTGGAATGCAGAAATTTAGAAATCAGTAACAAATGCTGACGGTGTGGCAAAGGGAAGACCAGGCAGACGAGATGGCTCACTAGGTAATGGCTCAGTGTTTGCCACTTAGTCTGATGCCCCAGTTCACACACACTTTTTTTTCTTTTTTAAGAGAAATCCCAAACATTTCTGGTGTAAATGTAAACTAAGTCCAGCTACTATGGAAAGCAATATGATAATTTCCCAAAAAACTAAAACTAGAAACAACATATGATCCTTTTGGTCACATACCACTTTTGGCTATTTACCAAGGACTCCAAGCCAATATGTCACAATGATACTTGCCCATCATGCTCACAGCAGCACTGGTCACAGCTGCTAAATTATGGAGGTGACCTAAGTGTCTACCAATAACGAGGGTGAAGAAAATGTAGTATGTACACACAACAGCATCTTTTTTCAGCCTTAAGAACAAAGTTAGCTAGGTGCACTAATACACACCTGTGACTCCTCAGCATTAGGGAGGCAGAGGCAGAAAGACCAAGAATTCAAGCCTTACCAACATAGATAGTTCAGAGTCAATTTGGGTTACAAGGGACCCTGCCCTCCCGCAAAAACAACAACAACAACAAAATGACAAAATGACATCATTTTCAGGAAAATGGACACAACTGAAGATAATCACATTACGTAAATTAAGTCAATCTCAGATAAATAGCATATGCTTTCTCTTGTTTCTGGTTGCTAGATTTCAAATACATAAAATTGTGTATGACACTAAAGTAGATGTAAAATTGTCCTGGGGGAATGAAGAAATAATCAAATGCTCAAGAACATTGTATTTTCATATGAAAGTATCCTCAAGTAACCCTGTATAATGTACAACAAACATACACTAATGAAAACAGAGGCTCCAAGTTGCTCAGAAGAGAATGAGGGTACAAGTCACAGCATTAGTCCATGAAACTAAGAAAATACCGTCTCTAGTCCAAGTGCTCCCAGAAACTCTGCCAGAAGGAAAACAGATGAAACAATACGGCCAAGTACACTCTATGGAGAAATACTTCTGTCTGTACCCTCATCCACCACGGGAACTTACCACTTCATGGATGGACCTATTGAAGCCATCGTCTTCTGTAAGGATCAACAGTATTATTAGGGCCATATATACATGGTGTGAATTTCTTTCCTCAACATGATACAGAATCTCAAGAATTGGTAAAACCTAGGAAATAAAAAAATTATAATATTTCAATATACTATGAGAGCTTAACACTGCTATTGTGTATGTTTTGCTCTAAGGTCATGTAGTTTTCATAAGACAAAAGATAAACACTCAATTGGCTGCATGCACTGTCCACACACCACCAAATGTCCCAAGCAAGAAAGTCATCACTAACTCTGTAAAGATCTCGCTAAACGAAAGGCTAATGTCCAGAGACCCGCTGGGCTCACAGCTGAAATTTTAGATGTCAGATCAACCTCCTCTACTTGAAAAAGAAACTTGGACTGTTCAGAAGAGCTTGGTTGTTCATAAATTTAAAGCATTTTAATCTGTATGCTTCGTACCACTTGTTCTTTAATGCTATAATCCAGAAGTTAACTTTACCTAAGGAACTAACTGAAGGGACTACTGCTGCCCATGGTGTATTTTCTCCGCGTGTGCCGAGATTTAGTTTTCATGGTATCAGGGTTTCATTTGATGATTCTGTTCCAAACAAATAAGTTCAATTCTAATCACTTCTCTGTCTATTTGCTCGTTCTATACGAACCAGGGTAGCCATCACTACAAGTAGATTATGCCTTATAGGAAACTACCACACACACTGTGTTGGCTGGTTTTATGTCAACTTGCCATAAGCTAGAGTCATTTTCAAGGAGGAAACGTCTATTGAGAAAATGCCCCCACCAGATTGGTCTGTAAGCAAGGCTGTGGTGCATTTTCATTTTCTTGACTGATGGCCCAGCTCACTGGTGTTTTAAGAAAGATGGCTGAGAAAAAACATGGAAAGCAGGTCCAGTGAGCAAAACCATTCTCCAGGTTCTTGGCCTGACTTCCCTGGAAAGTATACTACAAGCTGAAGGAAGAAATAAACCTAAGCCACACGACACTTTTGCAAAGGACCTGGGGACCCAATGTTTTCTTGTGGCTTTCCAGGGTAACACCACACGGGGGGGGGGGGCGGTTAAAAAACCTTTTAAAAGTTAAAAGAGCCAGATTTGGTGGTATATGCCTTTAATTCCAGCATGTAGGAGGCAGAAGCAGGAGGATCTCTGAATCTGAGGCCAGCCTCATCCACTAATTGAGTTCCAGGACAGTCAGAGTTACACAGAGAATTTCTGTCTTGAACCACCCCACCCCCACAAGTTAAAAATGATGGGTCCAATAGGACTATGCCAAAGTAACAGATCAATTCTTCCTTTTTTTTTTAAAGGTATATCTTCTACTATTTTTACTGATATAGTAAATATACATATTGTATAATCCCTGCATTTAAAATATATAATTAAATGGTTTTTAGATTTACAAATGAGTAACTATCACCAGTTAATTTTAGAATATTTTCATTATTTCAAAGAGAAATTTTAGACATTTTGGCTATTAGTTCCCCAATCACTCTCTTCCTTTTTCCCTCTTACCCAGTGTGAGCTATTTTCTAATCACTGTGACCAAAATAGAAAATATTCTGAAAGAATCAACTTGCTGGACGGAAGGTTTATCTGGCTCATGGTTTCAGGAGCATTTCCTTGCCACAGTGAGGTTGACATGGTGGAGAACATAGCAGCGGGGGCAAAAGGAGAAGACTCCTTACAAGGTACAGAGCTGGAAAGGGAGCTCTCAGACCTCAAGCAGGGGTGGGCACAGCCTTCGAGAGCCTATGCCTTGGGTCCTACTTCTACCAGCCGGGGTCCACCTGCTAAATGAACCTGAAAATACCACCACACACTGCCGAGTCTTTACATCATAATGTGTAGGATGATTCTTCAGATTCAGGCTGTGCTGGCTAGTTTTAAGTCAACTTGACACAAGCTAGAGTCTTCAGAGATGAGGGACTCCCAGTTGAGAAAATGCCACCTCTAGAAGAAGCTGTTGGCAAGCGGGTAGGGTATTTTCTTCATTAGTGGTTGATGGGGGAGAGCCTAGTCCACTGTGAGTGGGACCACCTCGGTTTGGTGGTCCTGGGGTCTATAAGAAAGCAGGCTGAGTGTTGTGGGATTTCAATCCATTTTGCCAAGGTCTTTTGGAGCAGCAAGCCCTAGGGTACGGTCTTGTCTGCCAATGAGGCTGCTTAAGAGCTGAGGGTGGTGCTCCCTCCCTCTCTTTTCCTCTCTCCCTCCTCTCTGTCTCTGTCTCTCTCTTGGGTTGTCAGAGCCAGGAGCAGTTGGTCCCCATCTCTCCTGGGCAGAACAGTAGGACACAGCACTGTAACAGTGAGTGTTTATCTCTATCTTATACCTAAATGCAACAACACTCCTCCAAGGCCTACGCATCAGCTCCTGTCTCCAGGTTCCTGCATGGTTTGAATTCTCCCTTTGGCCTCCCTCAACAGACTGTATTCAGAATATATAAGCCAAATAAACCCTGTCCTCCCCAAGCTGTTTTTAGTCACGGTGTTTCGTCACAGCAATAACTCTAACTAGAACAGATCATATTAATACCCACCTAATGATCAGAGGAACTACTTCCTTTCTCCGGGTGTCACTGTTTTCGAGTTTTGTGTGAATGGGATATCACAGAGTGTGTCAGAGGGAAAGGCCTACACTGGACTGGCAGGCCGAGCCCCATCCTCACAAGAGTATGTACAGAAGTATCTGACAAGCGCTGAGATACCATGTGCCACCTTCTGAAATCAGAGTCTACACAACAAAGGGACTGTCAACTATCTAAAACTTACATCACAGAATAAATCCATTCTTGTAGCATATTCCAAGGTCACAACCTCAATGAATATTTATTATAAAAGAAAGAGAAGTAGAAAGATATAAGGACATAACCTAGGAAATTATGAAAACCCCACTATGCTCTTTAAAAACTCCCAAATGTATCCTTGTAGATCTTCATCAGTAGGTGTTCTCAAACTAGAGATAGCTGCTCCTTCATCTTCCAAACCTCCATCTGCACTACACCACAAGCCTACAAGCCACACTTAGGTTTCCTGTTGATTGCCAAAAGTCCCCCAGAATTCCTTGCACACAGCTATCTCTGTGCTCCTCACACCCATGGGCAGCCAGAGTTTTCCTCGTGACTAAAGGACTTTCACACCGTATTGTGCTATTTAAGCCAATGTTATCCACTTTTCTGGTATGGAGACTGATTTTTATACATCACACTTTTTGTTCTTATGTCGCTGTGATAAAGAATATGCTAAAAATGCTAATATCTTATGCTTTTTCAGCATTTACAGAGTATTTAGAACCAATAAAAGAAGCTAACAAATGCTTGGTGAAGCTCTGTTCGACCTGTGGAACCCACGGCTGGGGGACATGGGCTACGGAATGCAGCGACAGTTCACGGTGTACCATACCCTGGTATGGTACCTACTCTTCCCTTTAGTGAAACTGATGGTAAACATTAGCTTCGATGGAAATCATTGATTGCCTAAAGGAGCTCCATCTGCCAAGACAAATTGTGGAACTGATTTTATTCACAGAGTGGACCTTAAAGTGGTGTCTGGCCAGGTGCCTGAAAATGACTAACCATCCAGGAGCTGCACTCAGAAGGCACTGGCATCTAGACTGCCCAAAGGATGGACCCTGGGGGAAACTGAGCTGGAACAATCACCCTTGCTTTCATCACTGTCAGTAGCAATGTGTGGCAACCAAGACCAATTACATTAACCCAGAGGATAGCCCATCAGCTGGAAGGAACAAGAAGAAATACGAATGTCCTTGAGGGTTATATAGTGGTGCAGGAGACTTGTCTGTTCAGTCAATCATGTTTTAAATAAATGCTGATTGGCCAGGTAGGAAGTATAGGCGGATCAACCAGACAGGAAGTAGAGGCAGGGCGAGGAGAAAGTCTGGGAAGCAGGAAGCTTCCCTGGCATTCCTGCGCAGATCTCCAACAAGGCAACATGTAGCAGCCCAGCTGAGAGAAGGTACTGGCCATGTGGCTGACAATGGGTTAATATAAGTTATGGGAGCTGGTAGGAAGACTGAGCTAATGGGCCAATCAGTGTATAACCTAATGTAGAGTCTCTGTGTGATTTTCTTTGGGGCTTGCTGGCTGTGGGGTACTGGGCGGGACAGAAACCCCAACAAGGAAGCCCCTCATGTTACATATAGGATGTTCCTTAGAGCGCCTGCTGAGATGGGACCTGGGCAACCACAAGGACAGAGGTTGTGTCACACTGACTGAGGCTGCCCACTCACTTGGGCTGTGAGCAGTTCTCCATAGACTGCCTCCTACAGGGAGGAAGTGCAGACCCTCTGCCTATATCTGATGACCTTTCCCATCAGGCAAGCATTCTTACCCTCTTGGAAATGAAAATAAATCACTCTTTGTAAAGTCTCAAGACACACACGGCATGTTTCTCGTGATACTTACAAGGTTTTCCATATCTGTTCGAGCCAAAACGTACGTCCTGACATTGCTGTTCTGATGGAGCAGAGTGTACAAGAGGAGTGTGGCTTGATCAGATGTCTGCTGTTCACACAGGGCTGTGTACAGACTGTTGAAGTTAATCTGGAAGGCATGTGGAATGGACGATGGGAAAGGACTGCTGTCTAAAATACAGAAAACAAGCATGAAAATGTATAAAAAGTGCATATGAGAACTTCTGAGTAGTTTATTTATACATAATAGTTAAGTTTCTTCAAATAAGTAAACCATGACTGATGCACTCACTAAAATTAATTCATTTAAAAAAATTGGTAAAATAACAACTTAGCTAGTATTAAAATAAAATAAAAATAAATATATGAAATACAGAAGGCCCAGGGAACTACCATAAACGTCTATAGAAGTTTTATTTAGACAAAACTGAAGGGTGAAGAGAAGGCTCAGTGTGGCTCTGCTCTGGCAGAGGACTGCATCGATGGCTCGCGACCATGTATAACTCCAGCTCGATGGAAACCACACCTTCTGGCTTCCATGAGTACCTAATGCACACAAGCCACTACCCACACAAGAACAAATACATATTTAAAATGAATAAAATAATCTTTAAAAACTAAAAATTTAAAGATAATTGACTACAACTGCTGAGAAACTTCCTAAAGTTTCTAAATGAATCATAGCTCAGACATCTTAACAACCTGAGTGAAGATGAATTAATTAATTGATTAACTAGTTTAATTGTGTGTGTGTGTGTGTGAGAGAGAGAGAGATGGGGGGTGCATGAGTATGTATGTAAGTGTGGACACACATGCAGAGGCCAGAGGAAGACTGGGTACCTTCCTCTATTGCTCTCTACCATATTTTCTGAGCAAGGGTGAAGCCAGTTATTTCAGTAAAGCTAGCTAGTAAGCCCTGGATTTGCCTCTCCACCCTGCAATGCCGGGGTACAGACACACCCGTGCCTCCATTTTGCACAGGTTTTAATGTGAACCCGGCCTCTCCTGCTTAACATCAATTGCTTGTACTTACTGAGCTACCTTAACTCCTTATGCTGAATTGAAGGATAAGGGGCTCATTTGTTTGACAATTTCAAGATATCATAGCATCCGGGCAGTAGCAAGATTATAGCTCACTGCTCCCATCCAGGTCCATAGTGAATGAGCAAAAGTGGAGGAGAAAGATAAGGGAAATGTGAAGTTTCAGGAGGGAAGTGTGTAAGTCTGAAGTTCCAGACAAGAAGAGCACAAAGGACAAATCATCTGTCATTGTTAAAGACCTCATTGCCTGCTCCAACCTGGACAGCAGGAAGGCTGTCCTGAGGGCAAGACCTGCCCACCAAGACTCCTACTTGTGAACATGCAAATTCATTGAAAGGAGAGAGCTCAAACTAGAACACCACTGAAGCAGTTCTTGGCTTAAAACAACCATCTAGGGAGGCGTTTTCCCTAACATCAGCACAAAAGGCAAGAAAACTGTGGTCCAAAGCATCCAGGTTCCATCCTGAGCTGGCAGCAGAGGTTAGTCACACCGTGCTGGATTTGTAAGCTTGAATGAAACAATGACAGGATTGTGGTACTTATAACCATGTACTCTTGGTTCTAGAGAGACCAGGCAAAGTATGACAGGGTTGCAGTTCCTGCAAGGAGGCCCTGAGAGGCCACTCCATGAAGTTGCAGTAAGTTCTAAGTCACAATAAGAGACCCCATGTCCTAACTAGCTCTAATTATCAACCTGCCTAGAGTCATCTGAGAGTAAAGTACCCAGAGACCAAGGAAGTACCTAGATCAGACTGGCCTATGGGCATGACTGTGGGGAACTATCTTCACTACTAACTGGTGCAGAAGAGCCCAGCCCACTATGGGTAGCACCATACCTAGGCAGGTGGTTCTGGGAAGTATAAGAAAACTAGTAAGCTGTGAGCCTGAGTGAGTCAGAGTGAGCCAGAGAAAAAGCTAGCATGCAGCCTTTGGCTCCTGTCTTGAGCTCCGGTCCCGACTTTCCTTGATGATGAACTGTGATCTGAAAGGGTTGGCCAAACACACCCTTTTCTCCCAAGTTTGTTTAGGTCAGAGTGTTTTATTACAGCAACAGAACTGAACTAGAATACCCTAGAACGTTGGACAGATAAGGACTGTTGAATGTCTAGTAAGGGAAGCTGCAGGAACAGAATGCAGACGGCCCAAAAGACACGTCCTGCAGGTGGCAGAGCTGGAGAGAGCAGCAGGCGCTGACACGAGATGCGAAGGTTAGTGTCTGTCTGGGAACGTTCACTCGTGCATTCCACGTGAGAAGTACGTAGGTTGGACTTGATTTTGTAGGAGCTCATAGTAGGGGTTGTCTTGAGTACCAGGTACAACTTTATTTAGACTTGCATGTAGTGCTGGGATTGTGAAAAACTATGGGGATTCAAGGAATTTTGCCATGAGCCAATGGGGAACAGAGTGGAAGGCTATGGCTTAAAATTTACGTGTTTAGGTGCCAAGCTAACAAGGGATGGAGTTGTGATGGTCAAGCTTGATAAGACTTAGAATATGCTGAAAAGAGATCTGGTCACATCTGTGAGGGGATATCTAGGTTAACTGAGGTGAGAAGAGCAACATTAACCATTGGCAGTACCTTTCATGGGCCAGGGTCCCAGACTAAACAATAGCACAATGAACACAAGGGGCAGACGACAAGTTGAGACAAGCATTCAGCACTCTCTACTACCTGACTGCAGATCCATCTCTCAAGCTGCTGAGGCCAAAGTTCCTGCATAACAGACCAGACTCTGGGACCACACATGAGTTGGAATAAGCCCTCCTTCCTTAAGCTGCTGTTTGTATGTCACAGCAAAAACACAAGTAAGTAATACAGGGAACATGCAAATATAAATAATTTTTACAGGACTCAGAATGATAGCAAAGTAGAGTACTCTCTTCCCTATGCTATATTTGATTCCCACAACATAAATGTGTTTTCTGTGTGTAGTCACAATATCTACACACGCCAACAGGTGGCATGAATCAACCGTCATACAATATGTTTGTCTATTATCCCTTATTTAATCTGTACAACAACTGAGTCATTATTCTGCCCAATTTTGGAAATGATGAAATAGAAGCTTGCAGAGATTAAATAAAAATGTCCCAAGTCATGGTGAGTAAACCCAGACTGACCTCTGCACCACACAGCTTCTCCCAGTAACCACAGTGACTGGTGAATCTACACTACAGTAAAAGCTCCTTTATTTCTTAAAGAACCACCTGAGGCAGATTATAGTCTGTCCGACTCTGATGCCAGTACTCGGAACTGCCATGCTACTGAGCTGTCTCCAAAAGGAGAATAATCACAGAAGAGGTTCAATTCGAAAGTCTCAAGCAGGGTTCAGTTGTAACTGCACATGAACCTTTGGCCTGAGTGACAAAAGCTACAATAGCAGAAACCATACACCGTGTCCTTGTTGGGTTCTATACTCTACTCTTGCTTGACATTCATGTAAAGTGCTGGATGATGGTATATCCATATTGCAGACACCACCGAGGACCCCTGAGAATATACAAACTGCCGAAGATCTCACTCTGAAATGACCAGGGTGTGGAATGAACCCAGGTCAGCTCAGCTACAAAATGAGCTTTCTTGGTTACAAAGTGACACCATGACCAAGGAAAAAGTATAGGAATAGAGCAGAAAACATTGAACACACAAGTTTCACTTCCTATCCACTGAACTGTTACTGGCTCCTCACTTGCACTACAGTTTGAATGCCTGTGTCCTCCCCCAGATGTACACAAAAGCAAGCTGGGCAATGGTGGTGCACACCTTTAATCCCAGCACTCAGGAGGCAAAGGCAGGCGGATCTCTGTGAGTCTGAGGCCAGCCTGATGTATAAGAGCTAGTTCCAGGATAGGCTCCAAAGCTACAGAGAAACCCTGTCTCGAAAAACCACCACAAAAAGAAAAAAAAGAAAAAAGAAAAAAGAAAAGAAAAAGAAAAAAAAAGCCAGTGTAGTAGTGGGGCCTTCAGGAAGGGATTTAGGCATAAGTGCTCCCCGCATCCCCGCGAGTGGGGTTAAGGCCTTTATAAAAGAGGCTTCATGTAGCACCACCATTTAGCCTTCCATCTCTATGTAAGATACAGCATCAAGGCATAACATTAGAACTGGAGATGGGGGCCGGGCGGTGGTGGCGCACGCCTTTAATCCCAGCACTCGGGAGGCAGAGGCAGGCAGATCTTTGTGAGTTTGAGACCAGCCTAGTCTACAAGAGCTAGTTCCAGTGTGGGCTCCAAAGCCACAGAGAAACCCTGTCTCGAAAAACAAAAAAAACCCAAAAAACTGGAGATGGGTTAGACAACAATGAGGACTCTAAGAGAGGCTTACATAGATCTAATCTACATGGGAAGTAGAAAAAGACAAGATCTCCTGAGTAAATTGGGAGCATGGGAACCTTCGGGGAGAGTCAGGGAGGGGAGCAGAGAAAAATGTAGAGCTCAATAAAAATCAATTTAAAAAAAAAACTGGAGAGGGGGCCCTCACAGATGCTGGGACTTTGATTTTCTACTTCCCAGTCTCTAGCACTATAAGAAATAAACTTCTGCTATTTACAAATTTCCCAGAAGTCTAAGTACTTTGTTACAGCAGCACAAATAGATGAGGACTCTACATGTGAAATTTTCAAAAACGACAAACGTATAACTCCTTGTCACCCCACTCCTCTGACAATGAGAAATTAGAATAGATCAGCAAAGACATGCAAATGCTCCATGATTCTACCCAATAACTGTACTACTTGCTCATCTTAATATTATATGAGTGTTGGACGCAGCACCCAAGTATAGGAACCTTCCCTTCCGCATACCTAACTACATCAACTTGGACCAAAAAAAAAGTTTGTTGATTTCTATTACAATATTTAGTTCTATAAAACTTTAACCAAAATACATATTTAAAATAACCAATCATGTAAGCTTCACGTGCTAATTCTTGTGCCTAACATTTAATTAATTAATTTAATCAAGACAAGTTGAACTTTTCTTGATTGTCAAGTTACTTGATTGTTTTTGAAAGAAATGCAAATTTAATGGATATTAAAGGACCACAGAATTATTCTAAGAATTATTTGACCTCCCTGAGGAAAATGGCAGAAAATATATCCGAACTTTTTCTTATTGACATTCATCTCAAAAACCAGACAGTGATAAACAAACTGGAGAGGACAATCCACTGCTTACTAGAAAGAGGTTCAAAGAAAGCACCACAGACCTTGCGTGTTCTTAAAGGATGTGACGGCTTGTCTGTAAGGGTTTGGTGTGTCAGGAGCATCTGTCAGGTTCACCAGCACCAGCAGGAGGAGGAGACTCTGGTTGGCCAGAGGGGAAGTAAGTTCTGGAGAGGCAGTTGTTTTGCTGCTCGCCCCGCCCAGCGTGAAGACAGTCCAGAGACCAGCTGGGAAAGAAACACATAGTTAGGACTGTACCACCAATAATGTTGAGTTTTCTATATGTTTATGTCTAAAACTTCGAAATATATTTTTTAGCTAGAAACAAAACAAGTTCATTATTTGAGGATTTCCTATAGACTGTCCACATCCACACCCAAGCCACCAAAGAATGTATATGTCTTACTCATGTTTCCATGTTGAAATGAGATATTTTGAATATTTTGAATATATTTTGAATGAGATAGTATGAAATAAAATATCATTACAACTACTTTCACCAGTTTCTTATAATATTTAAAACATAACTATTAGACATAGTAAAATAACATGTTAATTACATTCCTGGTGGACAAAGCTACTGGGGCACTCACTCTTTTATAAGTGTACTTTACAGCTGATGGGTGCTGGACCAGCTCTACTACAAAGAATCAAAAGCCCTGTTCCACCTTACTCTAGTCAAAAGAGCTACCATTTAGAAAACAAGCAGCACCAAATGGTGGCATGGACCTAGGGTACAGAGTTCTATACACTGTTGTTGGGAATGTTCCAGCTGCCATGGAAATCAGTAGGGAACTGCAAGGCCAAGCTACATCACTCCTGAGTAAACACCAAAGGACTCCAAATAAACCAGAGAGAGACACTCACACATCTCTTTACGGCAGTACTCAAGGGTCAAGGGAAAGAATCAATAGGAAAATGAATAAAGAAAATGAGGTATCTATATATAGGCGGAGCTTGCTTGTTTCCCCACATAGAGCAGAAAAACCACACAGAAACTATATTAATTACAACACTGTTTGGCCAATAGCTTAGGCATATTCCTAGTTAGCCCTTACAACTTAACCCATTTCTATTAATCTGTATATCACCATGAGGCTGTGGTCTACCGATAAGATTCTGGCATGTCCTTCTCCTTTGGCAGCTACATGGCATCTCCTTGACTCCACCTACTCTCTCTATATATTTCTTCCAGCAAGGTTATATTCTGCCCTGCCATAGGCCAAAGCAGCTTTACTCAATAACCAATAAGAGTAACACATATACAGAAGGACATCCCACATCATCTCCCCTTTTTAGTCTAAATAAAAGGAAGGTTTTTAACCTTAACATAGTAAAAACACATATAACACGTATCAAGCAAGAATTACAGTTATAATATTTATATCTATCTTTTATCATAACTAAGGAAAACTATAACTATCTGTCTTCAACAGACTCCAGAAGGATATAATATTACCTAAGTTAACAGGAAGTGCATTGTAAGCAACTTCCAAAACTCTAGAATTGACAGAGACATCTCATTGACTGGACAGTCACCCAAAGTTTTGTAACATTGGGGTATCCACCTTCAGCCTACAGGCCCATAGTATCCGGCAGACTTTTCCATGAAGCAGGAAATTTGAAGATCTCTTCTGCCTTGTAATGGTAAGTTTATCAGATGCTTTCTTATATGTCCTGCAAAATGTCTGGCAGTTCTTTCATGAAGTAGGAACTCTGAAGGGCTGACTGTCTTTTCTAGGCAAAGATAGCTCGTTTGTGAATAAACACCCAGAAACTATATTAATTACAACATTGTTTGGCCAATAGCTTAGGCATCTTTCTAGCTAGGTCTTGTATCTTCAATTAACCCATTTCTATTATTCTGTACATCGCCACGAGGCTGTGGCTTACTGGGTAAGGTTCTGGTGTCTGCCTCCTTTGGCAGCTAAATGGTGTCTCTTCAACTCCACCTATTTTCTATATCTCTGTTCGAATTTTCCACCTAGTTTTACTCTACCAAATCAATGCCTGAAACAGCTTCTTTAATAACCAATGGTAATAAAACATATTTATAACATACAGGGGGAATCCCACATCATCTCTAGACAAGAGTTCTACTCAGCTATTAAAAATAAAATAATGCCACTTGAAGGACAATGAATGCAAGTGGAGATCATAAGAGAAAAGTCAGACTCAGGAAGATAAATCCAGTGTGCTTTCTCTCACAGAAGGTCCCAGGCAGTAGATAGGTACAGAAAACCACAAATGCACATGGAACATGAGAGTAGAATTCGACAGTCTGGGGGAAGGGTAGCAGGGTGTCCATGCAAGTGTCTTTAGGAAATGCATCATTGTGTACAATAATACACACCAACCAACATCTACTTACATTAAAGCCTTCTTATACACAAGTGATAAACAATGAAAAATAGACTGAATTCCAGTCACAATAGTAACAGATACAATGTTCAGGAATACAAAATCAGCAAGATGGCTCAGCAGATAAAGGAGCTCACTGCCAAACCTGACGATCTGACTTTGATCTCTGGGGCCCACAGAGTGGAAAGAACCATTTACTGCCAAGTTGTCCTCTGAACTCCACATAACCATGAGTTCAGGTGAGCACACAGGTAAATAAATGTAAAACACGTTCAGCAATGACCATAAATATGTAAGATGTCTGTGGTGACACCCACTAAACTTGAGACGGCCACGGGAAATCTGAATTAAAGTGGAAACATTTCTGAATACGAACATGTGGTATTGCAGAAGTGTCAAGTCTGCCACTAACAGGAATTTACATGATACTGGGTAACACAGTGTAAATAAAATATTACTACATAGAAAACAAAGAAGGGAGACACTTCAGAGACTAATCTCAGGGGGATGCTCCCATTCACATGGCAACATTTCTATGAAAGCCAAAATCATTTTTAAAAGATGAATTTTGCAGCAGAGTAGACCAAAGTACCAAAAGGAACATGGATCTGTAAATTAAACATATGATAAAGTTATTACTTCAAATCAGTGAGCAAAAGATAAAACAAAACTCATCTTGGAACATTTAGCTGTAATTATTTACCCACTATTTAGTTAGAGAAGTATGTATGTGTAAGCCTGGTCTGGTAGTACACACATGTAACCCTAGCAATCGGGAACCTGAGGCAGGAAAGGAGAATCAAGAGTTCAAGGTCAGCTTGGGCTACATAAAAGCTGGTCTCAAAAAGCAAAACTAACAAAAAAACTTATGGCATGTGTTATTTGTCTTCAGACAAGGTATCACTGTGTAGCTAGCTTTGAAAACTCATGATCCTCCTGTCTCCCTAATACTAAGATTGTAGGCATGAGCCACCACCTAGCAAGGAAGGTTTCTCTTATACAAGAAACAAATGAGAAGTATATATAAATAATAGTAATGTGCTTAATTATTATATAATATTAATTATTATATTATATATAAATAATAGTAATGTGCTTACGATTATATAATACCATTATGCAATGAAATACAGCATGAAATTGCAAGACTGGTAATAAATAAGAGGAAGAATTCATAACATATATAACAAAACAGTGTAAAAATCTGTAAGTCAGGAGGGAAAATGCAAAGTAAAAACAGATAAGTAAAAAGCTACAGATAGGTTTCTTTTAACAATAAAAAAATATGGAGAAAAAAAAGCTATAGATAGATAGGTCATATATATATACATATACACACATATAGATTGATTTATTTATTTTACAAATAAGTAAAAAGCTATAGATAGATCATATATACATATGATTTATCATATACACACATATACATATATATATGATCAATCATCCATAAGAACACAATATTTTATTTGGTCGATTTTTGTTTGTTTTGGCAAATAGGATCTCATCAGGCAGCACAGCCCGCCTGCCTCAATATTCAGATTACTGAGATTATAGGCACAGGGCATACCCAAAAGGAACAGATAAATGTAAAGATAACATCTAAAACTGTTTTTTAAAAGTATGCACACATACAAATTAACCACACTAAGAGACCAACTGATACTGGATTTTTTGAGAAATATTTAACAATTCTTACTGATTTTTTTTTTCCTGAATGCCCCTCCTTGAGGACTAAGTTTCGTGGTACCAGAAGGCACCATTGCTTCCCAAGGAGGGAGGCAACCAACAGTCCTACCCAGCCTATGAACCATATCAACGACCAGCATGGCACAATAACCCTACGAGTACAGTAGCAGCACACATGACCTGGCACTAACCAACAGCTCTCTAACTGGGCTCAAAACCACTCAACAGGAGGAAGACCATGCCTGGCACTGGAAACCTAGTTAATATTCAGTACTCTGAAGTCATGGTTATTGAGGAGAATCTACAACTATTAATGTACTAAAAGAGCACAATCCCTAACAATCTACAAATATTTGTCCCTATCCAACAGGTAAGTGTAGTCTTCATCCTTCATCAAGAAAACTTCTCTTTGCAACAGTTGGAGGCAGAAAACCACAACCAATCAAAATACAGAGTTGTGGAGTACAGCTCCGTTGGATACATCTATAAAAACCTAAGGCTCAGAAAACAGTGTGGAAGTGGGAGACAGAAAGATTCTCAGAGCCAGAGGATCAGGGAGTTTGCTGTCAGATCATGTCAGACGCTACACCCATGAAGCTATACCAGCAGGAGCCGAACAGGACAACATCAACGGACAAGTCAAAGTCGAGAGGGAAAAGTCCATGAGACCTAAACCACACACAAAGAACTACAGATAACTGAGGAAAGCTGGGAGCAGGAGAGGTGGTCTTCCTCAGGGAAGAATACACGTCCAGGGCCAAACAGTCAGCCCTGAAAGCATGCAGACAAGCACAGCATAGGGACTGAGCAGGCTGCATCTAGGAATCTATGTGGATATACACACATGCATCCAATAACATTAGTGAAAAAAAAGGTCATGAATTTGAAGGAGAGCAGGGAGGGTATAAAGGAGGGTTTAGAGGGAGAAAAGGAAAGAGAGAAATGTAATAAAATAAAATAAAATAAAGCAACTTGCAGGAAAACTAAGGTAATTTTTAAAATTATTACCCAAGGTCCTTACACACACTTACACACACACACACACACACACACACACACTTTTTTTCAAGAAGATGAAGACAGTTAAGTGTACATTGTAGAGTACACTGAAGAATAAAATGGGAATGCATGGAATTAAAGCAGGGATTTTAGGAAGAAGTCAACGTGTTTTTCTTTGCAGATGATAGGATTCCACACAGAAAACTCTTTTTTATTTTTACTTACTTAGGTCATCAAATACAGGAACGTCAAGCCAGTCCCTAACTTAGAAGTCTTGCCTCTACTGACTGGTATTAATGGTGCTGATGGTACCCTGCATGCTACTGGAGAAGAGAGCTGATTATAAATAGCACCCTGCTACAAACCCTGGAACCTGCAAACAACAGTGACCTTCCAGAAAGATATACGGGTGAAACAGCTGCACAAATGTACAGAAGTAACCAATCGTTTTTAGAATGGCTCTAAGGGCCTTTGCATGAGATGAAACCCATACTTGACATTACTAAAGTGGCAAGAACCTGAAAGTAGGTAAGTCCTCGGCCTGAGGTTAAGCCTAACCTTAGTATTCTGCTAAAGGAACACAACAATAAACTCCTAAGGACATACTTAACTATACGAGTAGATTAGTGCCTCATCAGAGAAGCTTCTTCTTGCACAGGCTCACAGCAGGACAATGTGCAGAGAACAACAGACTGTAAACGGAGGATGCTCGTTCGTTTCCCGGCCACCCAGACCCGCAGCCAATGACTCGGGCATATCTCTGGCTAGCTCTTACATCTTGAATTAACCCATTTCTATTCATCTGTGTATTGCCACGAGGCTGTGGCTTACTGGAAAGGTTCTGAATCCTTTTCCTTTGGCAGCTACATGGTGTCTCTTTTATGCCACCTATTTTCTCTCTATATCTCTGTTTGAATTTCCCTCCTGGCTTTACTCTGCTAAGCCATTGGCCAAAACAGCTTATTAACCAATGGTAATAAGACACATTCACAGCATACAGAGGGGAATCCCACATCAACGGGCTTTAGAGCACCCAGTGCTAAATGAGATGTTTTCATCAGAGTCCTTTCTCTCAAGGTTTAGGGATCTATGCAGAAAAAAAAAAAGGTGGAGAGCTTCTCAGAGCCAGAGGTGATGGGTGAAATAACTCCAAGGAAAGCATCTTCCAGAAACAATAGGACTAATGCACATATGAACTCACAAAACACTGTGGTAGAGCACACAAGAACTGCACAGATTCAAGCTAGACAGGGCCAGCACCAAGAGGGGAAGTGAACACTGGGTGCTACCCCTAACCTAGAAGCTTTCTGCAATTATACCCATGGGAAAAGGAAAAATCAGCTTTGTCCAGTGGAGTGTCATTGTATATGTCAACCAGACTCCAGGACAGACCCCATGCTCAGAAGCAGTGTCCAACATGACAGTAACTCACTGGTTTATGTGAGGACTTGCTGTTTCATTTGGCCATTTTTTTCCTTATTGGTCTTTTGTTCCTTTGAGTTTTATTTCTGTGGGGAGTTTTAGTTTTAAAGATTTTGTTTCTGTGAGGGGATGGAGAACTACTATAAAGATGGGTGGGTACCCAGATGGGGGGATCTGGAAAGACTTGGGGGAAGGAAAAATTATGTTCAGAAATTTTACATTAAAATGTGGAAAATGTGAAAACAACAGAACTTAGACTGTTGGTATATCATTATGCGGGACATGGAAAACTCTCATTCAAATACCCCTGAGTAAAAAACGGCAAGACACTTGTATACAATAACAAGTCCCATTTGTTTTCATATTTGTGTATGTGAACCCTCTGGTGTGTGTGTGCCAGGATCCATACTGGTCATGCCAGGTCATGGAGAAGAGTGCAAATCAAGGAATCTGTAATTTAAGCAATTACAAACCAGCAATGATGGCAGAAAGAGGAAGGAAATTCCTAGTCACCAACTCAGAAAATGTGATGCAATATACAGTGGAACCGAGGATATAGTCCTACAATTTTTATTTAAACTAAAAGTTTAAAACGGAGGAAAAGAGGCAAGGAAGGGGGAAGGGGAAGACTTGGCAGATGTGGTGGAGAAAGAGGTAGGAGAAAGGAATGGAGTCAGGGAGAGTGTGCTGGCTGGTCTTACCCTGACACACAAACTAGAGTCATCAGAGGAGGGAGCCTCAATTGAGAAAATGCCTCCATAAGATCGGGCTGTAGGAAAGCATTTTCTTTGTTAGTTATTGATGGGGGAGGGCCCAGCCCATTATGGTTGGTGCCATCTGTGGGAGGTGGTCCTGGGTTCTATAAGAAAGCAGACTGAGCAAGTCAGAGGAACAAGGCAGTGAGCATCGCTCCCTCCATGACCTCTGCATCAGCCCTGTCCTTAGATTTCTGCCCTATTTCAGTTCCTGTCCTGACCTCCTACAATGAGCAGTAATAAGGAAGAGTAAGTCAAATAAACTCTTTCCTGCCCAGCTTGCTTTTTGGTCATGATGTTTTACCACAGCAATGGAAACCTTAGCTAAGACAGAGAGGCTGGCTGATGATTTTGGAGGGAAAGGTCACCAACTAGAGAGATGGCTTAGAAATCAAGATCACTTTCTGCTCTTGCAGAGGCTCTGGGTTCAGTTCATCTTCTATATGCAGACTCACAACTGTCTGTAACTCCAAAGGGTCTGACACCATCTTCTGGCCTGCATGAACACCAGACATAAGCATGGTGTGAAAACATACATGTAGGCAGAAACTCTATACACATATTAAATAAATCACCAGCAAGCTGGGCAGTGATGTGCCTTTTAAACCCAGCACTTGAGATACAGAGGCAGGCAGATCTCTGAGTTCGAGGCCAACCTGGTCTACAAAGCAAGTTCCAGGACAGCCAGGGCTACAAAGAGAAACCTTGTCTCAAAAACAAACAAACAAACAAAAAACCCAAACAAACAAACAAAAAAAACCCACTAACATGCTATATCATTGATTACATCTATGTGATGTAAGTAAGTGATTCTATACTTTTACCTTTGTACATGCCTATGGTTATAGTTACTTATTACAATGGGCAGAAGTTACACTGTTAACAAATCCTCCTATAAAAGAAATGAAAAATATTGTGCCGCAAAACAAGCAATCTATTTTATTTCTCTGAACTTCCTATGACAAGCAATTTTAATCCTTCTTTTCACTATGAACCATTCATTGTAGCAATCTACTATTTTCTAAGATGTTACATTTTTAAGAAACATACAAGGGCTGGAGAGATGGCTCAGAGGTTAAGAGTGCTGACTGTTCTTCCAGAGGACCTGAGTTCAATTCCCAGCAACCACATGGTGGCTCACAACCATCTGTAATGAGATCTGGCGCCCTCTTCTGGCCTGCAGGCATACATAGAGGCAGAATGTTGTATACATAATAAATAAAATCTTTTAAAAAAAAAAGAAACATACAATATATAAACTATCTCATATTATGCCTGTGAAGGGCTAGAGAGACAGCTCAGTGGGTAAGAGCACTTGTTCTCTCAGAGGACTCAGGTTTGAGTCCCTGCACCCTTTTGGCAGCTCATAACTGCATGTAACTCCAGTTCCAGGGGATCAGATGCCCTCTTCTGACCTCCCCAGGCAGCCAGCACATATGTGGTACACATACATACAGGCAAAATACTGATCTACATCAATCTAAAACTTTATACTGATATAAATATATATGTCATTTCTTACCAAATTGTGGTCATACACATTACAAACTTTTAAAACTGTTAAAAAGATGTAAATTATGCTCACACTTGCGTTATCAGAATCTGTGGGGACATGTTTGCAGGAGCCCTGGAAGCCAGAAGGCGTTGGACCCCTAGAGAAGTGTTACAGGCATTGTGAGCCACCTGACACGGGTGCTTGGAACCGAACTGGCACTAACTGTTTAGCCAGCTCTCCAGTCCCCTCTAACTTATCCCATAATGCATTTCAGTGGTTTTAACTATTAACTTTTGAATATTTTTATGAAGGCAGTGCACAAAACCTACTCAGATTTCAGCAGTCTTCAGGAATGTGAAGGGAGCCTCCACTTCCATTCCCAGTAAAGCCTCGGTGTCAGCAGAGAAGGCTGGGGCTCATCTAATAGCTCCCTCCATTTACTGCATTTCTGATACATAGACTACTCCTTCGTTTTCATTAGGAAATTTTGGATAAAACTCATCAGTTAACCAACAGCTATATATTACAAGTTTAATGTATTAAAAACTTTTCTTTCTGCAATTCATGACACAGTTGAGAAAAATCAAAGCGATATAAGAAAGGACAGGGCTGTGAGATGGCTCAGTGAGTTTTTGCCCATGTTTACTACCAAGTCTTAACAGACAGACAGACAGATAAATACATAAGTAGATAGATAGATACACATACAAAGATATGTAGATAGATTGATCAATGTAATTTTAAAAACTTTAATAGTAAAAAATCAAAAATACAGTCTGAAGCAAAAACATTTTTTTTTCTTTAGAACTAGTTGTTTACCTAAAACATATCTGTAAAGTTTAGGTCACTCCCTTCCACCCAGAGTTTGTCCCAGGACTGTATGCAGTGTATTCGTCATTATTTGTATCAGGATTGTAGGCAGAGAAAATGCAATTAGAAAATCCAACCCGCCGGGCGTTGGTGGCGTACACCTTTAATCCCAGCACTCGGGAGGCAGAGGCAGGCAGATCTCTGTGAGTTCGAGGCCAGCCTGGTCTACAAGAGCTAGTTCCAGGACAGGCTCCAAAGCTACAGAGAAACC
>JAQHUG010000004.1:14989190-15010620 GCA_028555095.1 Dicrostonyx torquatus
TGAGGAGAGTAATTAATGAACTTGCTTCCAGGAGAAAAAAAAAAAACTCCAGTTACATTAGAATACTGGATTAAACACCACTTAAATGATAATGGGAAAAAAGGGAACCACTAACAGAGCAGTTAAGTGTTCCTCTGAGACTAGAAAGACATTCCTATGCTGCCTTCAGGTCAGGAGGGAGTTATACACCACTGAAACAGTCTGGGTGCTGGGGGTCAGGGGCAGTAAATGAAGAAACAATGCAACATGACATTCTAGACTGGCTCCTTAGCACCAAAGATAACGGTGTGAGTGACATCAAACGAATTTAAACTCATGATCCCCAAAGAAACCGAAGGTGGGTAAATCTACAATGTCTGGTTTACTATCAGTTGCTTAAATCACAAAACAAGGTGCCGCTTTACTGAGCCGCTGGACTGTTGCGCTGTGTTGCCCCTCGCTCCCACGTTACTGCTTGTTTATGGAGCGCGTGCCACAGCCACATCCCACTGGGACCCAGTACTCTCTAACTCTGCACCACACACTGCTGACTTAGTAAGCCCAGTAAGAGCTCCCACGCAGGCAGGAAGCTGCCCAGGTGTCAAGCTTCCTCCTCTTCAAAACGAAGCCGAAGTTCTCAGAGCTACGTTAGCTCGCACAGGCTGGGCCACCACTAAGAAGGGAGGTCCAAAGGCACTGTATACTGGCTGCCTCTCCAGCTCTGAACTCTGCAGCAGAAATAATGTCCACTGTGTAGGAGGAAAGGGCTCTGCAGCTCAACGTCATGCCGCTGCAGTTAACTACAAACTCTTCCAAACATCTCTGTTTTGTCACTGAACAAATCTCAGAGACCATGCAACGAAATCCTAACCAGCAGATTCTCAGCAGAAAGACGCCTCAAGAACACAAGGAGTAAAGAGCTTTCTACGGCTCAGCTTTACTCTCTTCATTGCCAGACTTGTATGATTTACAGCTTTGAGTATTTACATTATGTTCTATAGCAAAATAACCTATTCCTGATTTGCATACATTTAACATAAACTATCACAGAAAATGAAGGATTAATATTTTCATTTCTTTTAGTATTTACACTTACCCAGTTCCACAGTTCCAATAGAATGGATAATGGTGATGGCCAAGTGAACAAAATTTCTTTGGCCTAATTAGACAAAGTTTATGTAGATAAGGAATGGGAATCCGGAAGGACTTACTTGCTACTCCTGATGCCAGTCCATACAGCAGCCCTCCCCCATCCGACTGTGGAGGGAAAACATGGGTTCCGGGTGGAGGTGGCTTTTCTTGTCTGATAAAGTTGTAAAGCAAGGTTTTCACAAGTTTGCTGGTATAGGGAAGACTACACAGAAAGAAGGGGGAGAAAAAAAAATCAAACTCCTGCTCACAGGAGTCACCTAATTCTGCATAATTACAACACAGAAATATGTCTGCCATTAATATTAGCCAAGGAACACGGCAGTAGCACACACTTGCCTTCAGCCTTGACACTGGCACTGCCTCTTACGATGCCAGAAGGCACAAATCAAATCATTAAAACGCAAGCATCTGTTACCTTATTTGTAATTTATATAAAATTGCAAGCAATTTTAAGTTCAGCAGATAATACAGTACAGCAGGTTCTTAAGGAAGGCTGCAATGTGGAATCAGCAGAGAAATCTAAGAATTAAATAATGGCAGTAAGACAATCAAGCACAAAACTCTAGCTACTCAATTACAGATCAAAAAGGAATTTCTATAATCTCTAGTCTACTTGTAGATTATTGTATGTATTTTTGATAAGCATGGCTTCTAAGATAAGTCACAAAACCTAGGATAAGAATATTCTAAGTTTAAATATTTGACATTATAATGATACTACAAAAACCCAAGGACTTAGAAAATAAGATTACTAACATCCTCTCCACGTTGAAAATGCAACTTTTAGACTCTCAGCACTGAAGAAATAAATTCCCCGTCAAAAGCCCTATCATGCCAAGCATCACCTTCAGGTCAGGGTACCCCATCCCTGTTTGAGGGTTTAGACAGACTCTCCACACTGTCCGTGAATTTCAACCATTCCTCTGAAGCTCCAGTATGGTTAGTGTCCTCTGTAATTCACACTGGAGTCTGATCCTCATGAGGCAGGATCAGAGTGGAGACTAAAACTCACTACAGTGTCTGGCAATGGAGCCTGTAGGCTGGATCAAAGGTACATTTGGAGCTCATATGATCAACCCTGGTAGCTCTGCAGTCTCTTCCTTGTCTCTGTGTAATTTACACAAAAGGCTTACCCATGGCAACCATGGCAGCGAGCCAAGCACAGTGAAGACAATGCTCTTCTCTGCTGACCACACCCTTCACTCATACCACTTGGCAAGTGCTCTACCCAGCCATGTCCCCAAGACTACTGCATAACTTCAAGAAAAACTACCTTCAAGACTTACTTTATTTAAAGTTTTTTGAAAATTATGTCAATAGAAGGTAGGTGTTGTGTTTACTCAAAGTACTTTTATCCAGGTTCCCACAAGTGTCTGCCAAGGAGCACAGCCCCGAAGCCAGCATTGTTTAGCATACAATAAGTAGACACTAATTAAATTAGAACAGTGAAGAAGCTTCTGGCATAGTCTAAACAAAAGGTGACAGGACACATTACAGAAGTCAGTCCTTTGAGTTTGCAATTCCTACATCCTCAGATTCTGCATCCACTATGTCAGCTAATCACAAATTGAAAACATTCAGAAAAAAATCTTATCCATACTAACCTCTACTCATTCTCATGATTTTCCAAACAACGCAGAATATCAGCCATTTACAAAGCATTCACTTGCATTAGGAACTATATGTCATTAGACAGGCTCCAAAGTGCACGGGAGGGTGTGCCCGGGCTGTGTACTGCATGTTTTAGGGTCTGGCAGATTTTGGTATCCTCAGCCAGTTCCCTACTGATACTAAGGGACAATTGTAGATTCAAAGGAACTGGTAAAAAGAAGGCGATTCAAGAACAGTTTGAATAAGCAAACAGGACTTGATAACTGCTCACAGAGAAAGAAGGAAGAAAAAGCGAGAAGACATCAAGCTATTCTACAAAGCAACAATTAGAAGCACTAGCAAATCTGGGGGACAAGGCAAACAGGAGAGAGTGGATGAGAACGAGAATTTGGTTTTGTGTTGTGTTGGGTAACGCAACAACAGAACAACCAAATGAAATGTCAGGTTGGTGAAACCATACCACTCAGGTGAGAAGACAGTGCCAGACAGCAAATTATCACAGTGGCTTGCTTTTCCTTAAAAAGGACAACTTTAAAACAGAACATACCATGGACCTTGCATCAAATACTTGTGACTGATGCTCTGTCGCAAGACCTCCTTGTGGAAGAGCTGGCAGGAGAGGAACACAACCATTGCTGAGATCGCCTCCACCGATATGTCATATGTGATATCTCTGAGGATGGGGAAACAGAATAACGATCAGTCTGGAAGACCAAAGTGCTGCTCTTCCCACGTGAACTGTACGTTTAAAGAGCCAAATCACATCTTCAAAATTTTCAGGTTATTAAAAAAAACACTTAACATAAAAATTAATTCAAGCCAGGTGGTGGTGGTGCATGCCCTTAATCCCAGCACTCAGAGGGCAGAGGCAGGTAGAGCTCTATGAATTCGAGGTCAGCCTGGTCTACAGAGCTAGTTCGAGAACAGCCAAGGTTACAAAAAGAAACCCTATCTCAAAAAACTAAAAGAAAAAAATTAAGTCAAACCAAAATATTAAACCCCTTCCCAGCCATTAGTTCTTCTATTTAGACCTGGTACTAGTATCTCATCATTTTCCTACTTTCCAGTCCCCCTGTCCTGTTGGTCTACTGGTGCACGGTAAGGAAGGCAAGGTTCTACTTTAACCTCTGTGCCGTGCTCTAACACACATCTAGACACAGGACACACAGAAGCACACACACACATCCTGACACACAGAGAAACACACACAAACACAAATAAGAAAGTATACTTATTTTTGTTAAGGACTACACTAAGTTTCCTTCTCAGAACCTACGGAGTGGCTTCCAATTGCCTGTCACTTGAGTTCTTTGGGATCTAATGCTCTTGTCTGGCCTCATGGACACTGCACTCATGTATACAAACACACCCATCCACAAATATAGACATGCTTTTTTTGAAAGTTAAAATTTTTTAAAAACTGCAAAAAGTAAGCATATACATACAAAATACTGCCAAACAATAAATATGCCAATCAATCATTTGAATACACGATTCTCAAAGGAAATATAAATGACTAATAAAATTCAAAGTGACAAATAAAATTTATTTTTCAAAATGAGAAATAATATTCTACTCCAGCAGCCAGTAGACGAACATGAACTAAACCTGCTCTGAGACCTCTCTCACCCCATCCACAATGGCCAGCATCAAGAGAGCTAAGACAACCAATCCTGCTGAGGATGTGGAGAAGTCCACACTGTTGGTGGACTGGAACTAGTGCAGCCACGGTGACAATCAGTGTGGTGGCTTCTCAAGTCGTGAACTACAACTGCTAGGACAGAGTCACCCAGACCTGGGCATATCCCCAAAGGTCCCTACAGCCCACCATAGAGACACAAGCTTTTCTTGTTTTAGCAAGACCATGGGATCAGCCGAGAGTCCATCAACAGATGAGTGAATTCTGAAAATGTGGTACATGCTTATTCATGGAAAACAATTTTATAAGTCTGAAATTTTTCAAGAGAAGCACTGAAGAGCTACAAAATGATAGTTAAGCATCTGAGATAAGCGGCTCTTGACTAGACAGGTTTAAACTGAACTAGACATGCTAAAGAGTTATCACTGGTAGAAATTATTTTAGAAACAGAACAGACTAAGGCAAAAAGTCCACCTGGCAACTTAGCAAGACCCTGTCCAGAAATCAGGGGAGGAGAGCATGCTAAGTGGCATAGTTCAGTGATGGAGCACCTAACCAGCATGAAAGAGGCCCTAGGTTCAATCCCCAGTACTACAATGCATACACGCACACGCACACACACACACACACACACACCTATATGTACAGCTCGGTGACACAGTACTTGTTCATCATGTTCAAGGCCCTGACTTCAATCTCTAATCCAGCAAAACACACACAGACAGATGCACACATGAAGAAATGTTCTCAGAAAGGAAGAAAAGAAAAAGAAACAGCTGGAAGCCACCCTCTAACCTTGCATAGGGTTATGGATTTGGGATTCTTCAAGTAAGAACTACACAGCTGCGCCAGATCACATGTTTTCTGGACTTTCTTCTCGAACTTGTCTATGCCTTCCCGTTACCTGACTTGGAGAAACCTGAACCCACATTTCCTTTAGTGCTTCCTAATTCATGAATTGTTAGTAAAATAAAGTCCTTGGGGAAGGGAAAGAGGTGGAGGAAGGGGGAAAGGAGGAGGGGGGGAGGAAGGAAGGGGAGCAGTAGCAGCAGGGCCTGACATGGGTCAGCAATGCTAGCACTTAGAAGGTAAGGTCAGAGGATCAGTAGTTCAAGGTTGGCTACACAGCAAGCTTGAGGCTAGCCTGCGCTACATGAGACCACACACACACACACACACACACACACACACACACACACACACACACACACACACACACATCAAGGCATGGCTACCTACTTCTATACTTTCAGCAATTTCCTTAATTACTACTATAAATTATCTTGTATTTATTTCTCATTTCTTTCTTTTTATTTATTTATTTTTCTTTTTTGAAGCAGGGTTTCTTTGTGTATCCCTGGATGTCCTGAAACTTGCTTTGTAGAACAGGCATGCTGGCCTTGAAATCAAGAGATCTACCTACCTCTGCCTCCTGAGTGCTGGGATTAAAGGTTTGCACCACCACGCCAGGCCATCTCTCATTCCTTGAATTGAATGAAAAATAAGCCGGACACTAACAACTCACTTGTGATGACACAGTTGACCAGATAGAATTTTACTCACAATAATCATGAATTTAAACTGCCCAGGCCTGTCTGGAACAAATATTCACTAGGCAGTCTTACGAGTCAACATATTGACATATGGAAACACCCAAGGACAAAAAGCTAAATGAGGCCTCCTGTCAACAGCTAGCAAGGGCGTGAGCGCCCAGTCCGGCAACACTGCAGGAAGTAAATCCTGTCAACACCCAAAATCTTCCCCACTTGCAGCATCAGACATCACAGCCCTGACCTGACTATAATCTCTTGAGATACGAGTCAGAAGTAACAGGTTGAGCTCTACTCAGACCTCTGAGAAAATAAAAATTGTCCACTAATACTGGACATTTGGGTCACTGTTGGACTTTCAGTTTTTTTGAGACTAGGGTTCATTATATAGCCTAGGTAAACTCTAAACTCACTATATATCACAGGCTAGTCTCAAGTACACAGTAATCCTCCTGCCTCATCCCCTCAAATACTGAGATTACAGGCAGGCATACTGGACCCAGGTAGGGTCATTCTTACACAGCAATACAGAAACAATACAGAGACACGGATTATGTCCTGTTAGCACGTTATCCCTCGCACACAAAGCGAGCTGGCAATAAAGAATCACAGATTTGTTGGATTGTCATCCCTAGTATGCTCACAGCTACAGAGAAAAATTAGTAAATTTTGTGTTACCAAAACAAAATTCCACTGGTGGACAAAAAATATCTCAAACTTGCAGCTTCCAAATCCTATTTCATAATCCAGCATTCTGTACAAAAATTCACTGGACTCCTGGGGACACAGCAACAGAACTAGTAGCAACAGCAAAAATAATTATTACATGAAGCAAGGCTGGGGCAAGGCAGTCCATGCCCTCATTTAATCCATTTTCTACCATAAACAGTACTAAAAATGACTAGAGCAATGGCTCCCGACCTTGCTAATGCTGAGACCCTTTCACAGCTCCATAACCAGAGATCATCTCATTGCCACTTCATAACTTTAATTTTTCTACTGTATGAATTATGATGTAAATATCTGATCTCTGATATGCAATCCCTGTGAAAGAGTCATTCCACCACCAAAAAGGTTGTAACCCACAGGTTGAGAACCACTGGACCAGTTTTTGGGTTGTTTGTTTTTTTAACTTTGAATCAAAATAACTCAACCAAATCTGAGTTTTGTCCACCTGGGGGAAAAAAATCTTTGGAGTAAACAGAAAAATCTTTAGAGCAGCCATTAAGGAAACAGGATTTAAGAATACATACAGCTAAAATGCACTACCTGCCAATTACTGCTCCTAGTCACCATGTTCCCCTACTCTTCCAAAGCTTTAAAGGATCCTCCGGGTTCGTAATGGACAAAACTTGCCACTGGCCCTAAATGTACTACTTTGCAACCACTCATAAATAAGTTGATCACACACTGGCTCTTTACTAGGAATCACAGATTTTTATGCACAATGTCTTGAAAACAGCAGCTTAACTGGATACAAAAAAAAATTAGCTAATGTAAAATTTCTTCTTTTGTTTTCCACTCACTTTACTGGACAGTTAAAGGATAAAACAGGATGCAGGTACTTTCAACTGTGTCAAAAAAGAGATAACAAAAAACTATTTAGGAATATTACCTCCAAAAGTGTGATATTAATGAGCTGCTTATACTGGCTCCTTGGTATAAGACCACACCTTGTGCTAAAAGTTAAAAAAAAATAAAAATAAAAAAAATAGCCAGGTGGTGGTGGTACACCCTTTAATCCCAGCACTCAGGAGACAGAGGCAGATGGATCTCTGTAAGTTTGAGACCATCCTGGTCTACAAGACCTAGTTCCAGGATAGGCTCCAATGCTACAGAGAAACCTTGTCTCAAAAAAAAAAAAAAAAAGAAAGAAAGAAAGAAAGAAAAGAAAAGAAAGAAAGGGAAGGAAGGAAGGAAGAGAAAAAAAGAAAAAGAAAAAACTCCACCACAACAAAATATGCTGTCAGTTTAAACAATTAGCAGCTGCCAGTTTGGGGATAGGTAAAATATCATATTTACCACTTTCTACTATTTTTAGATTGCAAGAAAAAACTTCCCGAGTGAGTCAAGAGTCGTCCCAGCAGTGAAAAGAGAATTGTTGTGGGATAATCCTTTTGTATACTGTGAAGATGTTTCTCTGCCAAGACACCTTCTGATGGCTTAATAAAGAGCTGAACATCCAATAGCTAGGCAGGAGATGATAGGCAGGACTTCCAGTAAGAGATAGGAACTCTGGGAAGAAGAAGCAGATTTCACCAGCCAGACATGGAGGAACTGGGATGCACGGTACTGAGCAGAGGTAACAAGCCATGTGGCAGAATGTAGATTACTATAAATGGGTTAATTTAAGTTTAAGAGATGTTTGGGAACAAACCTAACCTAAGGCCAAGCTCTGTGTCATTAATAATTAATACAAGTCTCTGTGTTATTATTTGGGAGCTGGCAGTACAAAGAAAGTCTGACTACAGGGAATCTCTCTTTTTTTTTAATGAACTAGGCTTTTTGCCTTTACATTTAAATTTTAGCATCAAATTGCCCCCCCCAGTGTGTGTGTGTGTGTGTGTGTGTGTGTGTGTGTGTGTGTGTGTGTGTGTAAGTATGCATGTAGATATCCTAATACAAGTTTGGCATGGTGACACATGCCTACAAATCCACACTTGGGAACTGCGAATTCAAACTAAGCATAAACCACACAGTGAGCTCAAAGTTTATCTTTAAAAAATGTAATTATTACAATAATCCTGATACAAATGTGATTAACTAACTTTATAGATTAATCTGCAATCACTAGGCAATGTGAACTCTGATGTCATTTCCTACTCTATAGATAAAGCTAAAAAGAAAAAAGGAAACTTGAGGTAATGTTAAATTTCTATAGTAACAAAATTTAAAATATTAATTGAGCTATTTTAAATGCCAAATCATCAGAAAAATGAGTCCAAGAGGCCAGTACTTGAAAGAAACCAAAAATCTACCATGCTGAGTGGAGTGATTTTTCAAAATTGAAAATTTTTTTATGCCAACAGATCTTTCTTGTTTTGAGTCCTTGTATAATCTTTAGAAGATTTTCATTACACAATTGCCAAAACAAAGTCAACTTTAGAGAGCCGAAGCGCTGCTTTGGCTGCCATAGTTTCCCAAGAACTTTCCACCATCTGGTCTGGAAACATCCTACAGCAAACTACTGCTGGAGAAAGTAACTAATTTCATGTGCAAAAAAAGGAGACAGGAGCCATGACCTTGCGCTGCTCTGCTAGGGCAGAGAGGGACACTTGGACAAAGACAAAAGCCACCATGAAATGGTGTTAGTGTTGGCTAAGGGCAAAGTTAATGAGCACAGAAGGAAAAAACATGCTCCTTTGACTGACTGTTAGTCAGAAACCTGATGGTACTGTAAATAGAACATAAGTTAATAAAAACAACTGACAAGTTCAAATGAACAAGATGAACATGTAGAAATAGCTACTTGAGCCAACATGGATATTCTAAATGGAGAGAATAAAAAGCGGTGTTATATATTTCAGACACTGGCATGGTGGTGATACTTTGTGTCAGGGATTAAACCTAGGGTCATCTCTCTTCTTAAGTGTGTACTCTACCATGAACTAAGTCTCCAGACCCTACATAACAACAGTCTCCTCCGGAGTCAGGTCTTACCTGCTTTCAGAACTGCCATCATTATCTTCATCAACCACCTTAGATGCCATCTCTGTCCACCATAAAAATTTAGGGGGCAAGCCACAGAAACACAAACATTTATTCTATAATTTTTACAGTTTTTCAAAGAACTGGTACTATATACATGTAACTCCATTGAATGCTTAATCATCAATCATCTTGAAACAAGTTCAACACACATATAAGGTGATAGTAGCTGGCCTTGGAGGCATCTGCTCCAAACATATCACTTGGGAAGCTGAGATAGAGGGATGAGGCAAACAGTGAAACATGGTCTTACAGGAAACAAAGGGGATGAGGTAAAGAGATCCCAACCTCACTGCTGACAACAAATGCAAAAGGACGCCTCCTGCCCAGTGTCACTTCTATTCCTGACTTCTGGAACTGAAAAGAGTAATTTCCTGGAGAGTCTCATCTCTTTGATTTTTAATTGGCTCATAAAGTTCATTCAGATTCATGGGATATGGTGATATTTTTGGTATGTACATAATGTGTAGTGATCAAATGATGACCATTTCCTCACTTATTATCTCCTAGAAACATTAAAAATTCTCTCTTCCTTGAGATGCTAAAGAATTCTAGGATAGATCACTATATGTTTTCACTCCTTAACCTATCCTTCTTCATTCTTCCCGCCCCCTTCCTCCTAGCCTCTGGTAATCACTACTCTCAATTTTTTTAAAAGATGTATTTACTATGTATTCAGTGTTCTGCCTGAATGTATGTCTGTACGCTAGAAAAGGACACCAGATCTTGTTTATGGATAGTTGTGAGCCACCATGTGCCTGCTGGGAAATGAACTCAGGACCTCTGGAAGAGCAGCCAGTGCTCTTAGCCTCTGAGCCATCTCTCCAGCCCCACTACTCTCTAATTCTATAAGAGCAATTTAAGAATAGTAATTTAAACAGTGAAAAAGATACAGCAAGGGAGAACTGGAAGAAGGCAGAAGGAAAGAGACAGTCCTCTGATCAGACACAACTAAAAAGTTCAGTGAATTAAGAAACCATGGTGTATATTCCCATTAATGCACATAAAAAATAAAATCATTGGGTATAAACCTAATGAAATATGTATTATGAAAAAGAAATATGTATTATGAAAAAAACCAATGATTGGATGTTGGGTTTGGTTGACTACAATAATTAAAAACAAAGAGAGCAAAATTGCAGGTAAGAGGAAACTACTAAATAATGAACAATCATCTCTATAATCTTAAAACAATGCTTATAATGTCTTAAATTCCTAATCCATCCAGAAAGTCGTGCTAGAGTTTAATGCGTAGCACTTGAAATTTAATTGCTGACTTGCTTAAGTCAGTTCCTGCCCTCTGCTGAAACTGGCTTTGGAGAAGTGTTTGTGAATCAACATGCAGGACTCAAGACATTATCCCCACAGTTGTATCCTTGACCCCCAACTAGGGGCGTCTCAATGCCTTCATTCTTATTGACAACTGGAGACTTCATAAGTGAGCCACTTATAAGCCAGGTATGGTAGCACGTGCCTTTAATCCAAGCAACTGAAACGCAGAAGCAGGAGGACCTCTTTGAATTCGAAACAAGCCTGGTCTACACAACAGTTTCAGGCTAACCAGGGCTACACAGTAAGACTCTGTCTCAAAACAAACAAACCATCTATTACTCTCACTGTCAGCAGAAAACATCTTCAATAGTTGGATTTTCACAATGTAACATCTAAAGACTACGGTCTCGATAAATGTGCATTTATAACTGTTACATTTCAGCAATCTTGTTGAGGTATTGGATTTTACAATCTAAACAATTAGGTTCAGATCTCCTTAAATCCCAAAGCAGAGCTGAGAGGGAAAGCCCTACACTTTCTATTGTTGTATCTTAATCCGGAATCTGAAGCACAGCTGAAGTTTAATCCTCTAGCATTCGTGTCTTTCAAACAATACGGCTTTTCTAGTCATAATTTCCCAGACCTGCTACAATCAGTCTAAGGTGCCCTTGATTCCACAAATACATAGTTCAGTTCGGAGACGTCCCTGTCCAGACCCCTTTTTCACTTAGTCTCTGTTACAGCCTGGATATGAGGTGTCTCCACAGGTCCACCCCGAGCCAAGGAGCCAATGACACCTGACTCTGATGCTGGGAGAAGAAAAGTCAGTTCTCTTCAGGGGAGTTACACTTGGTATATACCTCACTTCAGGCCACTCACATGGTCCAGGAGCAACTGGCCAGCACAAACTAGACTTCATGGGTTTTGCTTTTGTTCTTTAATTCTTATTAGTAGTAGTAAAAGAAGGGGAAACCTGGATTGGTAGAGAGGTGGATAGGACCTAGGGACAGTTGGAAGAGGAAAATGATTATGATCAAAGGATCGTATACAAAATTCCCAAAGAATAAATGAAAACCTTTTTAAAAAGACTGACTTCTTTAACTTTTCTATACACTGTTAAGAAAAAAAAAAGACTGACTTCTAAGCTATTTTATTAACATAATTAAACCACTAGTTCTTGAAGTGTTATTATATACTTGCTGATAAAATGTTCATCCTTAGTGAAAACATTTTTTAAAATTCCAGTATTCACTGCAGTGAACTTCTACAAAGTTTATCTCAATGTTCGGCCGATGCCCCAGGATCTCGGGCTGGGGCCTTGTACTAGGAACACACTTTCCCACTGAGCTATTTCCCCAGTTATCCTTTTAGTTTTTATTTTGAGAGAACTCAGTAAATTCTTCAGGCCAGCCTTGAACTTAATCTATACCCTAGGCAAGTCGTGAACTCGAGACTCTCCTGCTCCAGCCTCCTGACTAGGAACTGGACCGCCAGGCTTAGCTTGAACCTGTTTCTAATGAAGAGCCATTTGCTAGTTTACACAAACCAGGTACTGTAGTGTACACCTGTAATCAACAGGTGTTGAGGCCAAGTGGTTCAGAACTTTACAGTCATCCTCAACTACACCATAAGTTCGAGTTAGAGAACACAAGAGCTGTTGGGGAAGGGGATAAGTAAAATATAAACACCTAAATAAATATGTGCATATTTATGCACACACATAAATAAAGTATGTTATTCGTAGTAATCACTTTGTTTTCAACCTTAACAGAATGATTTAATAGAGTCTCATAAGAAAAGATTTAAGTTAGTTTGAAATTACATGGCTACTAAAATTAGATTTCTAATGTCCTCCTGCTAATTCAACACATGTAAGCCAAGAGCAGCTGTAAAGCACTACAGCGAGACTGATGCTCAGGAGCTGAGAGCTCGTCCCGTTTCCATGTTAACATCCACCTTAAGTACAAGCTGGTCTCAGATGCTGCAGTGCCGTTGGGGTAGATCAAACACTTACAGAGTAGTTGCGTTTACATGGCAACTGTAACCAAGACAAACTTTCTTGTAAGATGGAGTTCCAAGGACATTAAATCATAAGAAATTGTTTCAGCAGCTGGTTAGAGCTGAGTATACATAACACAAGGCATCTGGCTGCCTGTGCATTTTCAGTTCATTTAAAAAGTATAAACACATTAAAACACTGCCTGTTTGATAGACTGCAACACTGTCTGCTCCTCTGACAGCTGCTCCATTCACGTAGTCGCAGCCCATTTATTACTAACATATTTACTACCTTCCCTCTTACTAACTTCAACAACTTGTGATCAATAAAGGCCAAAAGACCACATACATTCAACTGCTGGTACTTTGCAATGAAAACAAATGTTATTAAAGGCCTAATTTTTTGTTTCAGACTGAGTCTCACTATGTATCCTAGGCTGGTCTGGAACTCATTATGTAGCTCAGGCTGTCCATTAATTCACCATCTTCCTGCCTTAGCCTCCCAAGTGCTAGGGCTATAGGCATATGTCACCAGACCTGGTTAAAGTATAATCTTAAAAATCATACACACACACACCCACACACACAAACTGCAGTGGCTTAACTAAGACAGGAATTTGTAGGAGGAAGGATGGCTATGGGAGCAGGGAAGAAGATACCTTAATTAAGGAAGCCATTTTAGGGTTGGCAAGAGGCTTGGCTCTAGAGGGGTTCCCAGGTTTCCACAGGGATGTCCCCAGCTAAGTCCCTGGGCAGTAGAGGAGAGGGTGCCTGAACTGGTCTTGTCCCGTAGTCAGACTGATGACTGTCTTGAATATCACCATAGAACCTTTGTCTGGCGACAGATGGAGATAGAGACAGAGACCCACATCAGAGCACTGGGCTGAGCTCCCAAGGACCAGTTGAAGAGCAGGAGGGAGAAGATGAGCAAGGAAGTCAGGACCACGAGGGGTTGGTCCACCCACTCAGACAGTGTGCTCGATCTAAGGGGAGTTCACCAAAGCCAGCTGGACTGGGACTGAAATGAGCATGTGATCAAACTGGACTCTCTGATATAGCTGACAATTGGGGCCGACTGAGAAGCAAATGATAATGGCACTGGGATTTGTCTCTACAGCATGTACTGGCCTTTTGGGATCCTAGTCTATTTGGATGCACACCTTCCTAGGCCTGGATGAAGGGGGGGAGGCTTGGACTTCCCACAGGGCAGGGTACCCTGCCCTCTCTTAGGACTGGAAGGGGAGAGAGGGAGGGCAAGTGGGGGAGCGGGAGGGAAATGGGAGGAGGGGAGGAAGTGGAAATTTTGAATGGTATTATTTATAAAGCAATAAAAAAAATACCAAAAAAAGAAGAAATGAGAGACAATGAGCACTCATAGCAATCCTGTAATATTACTAATAGCTCCTGTTCCTAGGACATTAGTCTTTGCAAGTGACATTCTTACCTATAGTTCAGTACAGTATTGCTTCATATTCCAAGTAGGAAGAGGGCGGAGTACAAAATAAAGGACTTGAAATGTGTGTGCTCTGTGAGGTGACAACACCTGCTTATGTATTCCTGCAAGGGCCCAAACCATGTGACATGGCTACAAAGAGTTACTGACATATCTGGGAACAGTAAACTGGGCTTACACTGCCATCCTAAGCAATATTAAAATTCTACTCAAAACAAAGAGAGAAATGGCAGCCATGTGAATAATTCTGCGTATCACAATGCATTTTGGTGGGACGCTATCCTCCATGTCCTTCCCCAGGTGGCCAGTTTACTTGTCTCAGCTCACCTTCTAGGCTGTAGAATGAACATCCAAGAATGGCAGTGCATCTCACTTCTCCATCTCTAACAAAAGTATGGAATCATGTACAACATCCCCAGGAGCCTATTGGCTCACAAATACTTGTCTTTTCTTTCCGAACCAGAAGCAAAACAGCCTGTTTCTGACCACATCCCTCTATGTTTTGATACTTTACAATGATAAAGTATCACCTTTATCTAAAGAACATCTTTATCTAAAAACTAATTCCTTACAGGGCAGTGGTGGAGCATGCCTTTAATTCCAGCACTTGGGAGGCAGAAGCAGGAGGATGTCTGTGAATTAGAGGCCAGTCTGGTCTACAAAATGAGT
Organism: Dicrostonyx torquatus; assembly: GCA_028555095.1. Lineage (NCBI taxonomy): Eukaryota > Metazoa > Chordata > Mammalia > Rodentia > Cricetidae > Dicrostonyx > Dicrostonyx torquatus. The sequence continues at coordinate 15,004,222 of JAQHUG010000004.1, forward strand.
TCCAGGACAGCCTGTTACACAGAGAAACCTTGTTTCAAAAGAAAAAAAGAAAGAAAGAAAGAGAGAGAGAAGGAGGGAGGGAGGGAGGAAGGGAAACCTAATTCCTACCTAATTCCTTTACATAGCTGTATACACAGGAAAGCTGGCAGAGTGCATGCCTAGGGTGCCTTGTTCAATCACCAGCACACGCAAATTGGGTGTGATGGCACAGACATATAGTCTCACCACTCAAGACAGAAGCAAGAAGAAATGTTCAAAGTCAAGACTGGAGAGAGGGCTCAGCAGTTAAGAGGACTGGCTGGCTGTTCTTCCAGAAAATTCAGGTTCAATATTTAGCATCCACCTTGGCTGTTCACAACCTTCTTCCAGTCTTCTCAGGTAAGGCACACACATGGTACATAGACATACACGCAGACAAAACATGCATACATATAAAATAAAAATATAACTTTTTTTAAAAGTTCAAGGTCATCTTCAGCTACACAGTGAGTTCAAGAGCAGTCTGGAACACATGCGACCCTGTCTAATAAATGGATATAATTCCTTTAAAATGTGTTCTTGGGACCAGTAGTTAGCACTAACTACTGGTAAGTTAGGAGAGAACTTACTCCCAGTTATCCTTTGACTTGCACACATATGCTACGGCACAAGCATGCCCACGAACATGGGTGCATGAGCATGTGCATGCACACACACAATAAATAAGTGGATATGCATATTTTAAAATGTAATGAATTATTTATACATTCTCATCCTAGTCACTCTAACAGATGAGGTCGGAGGACTGAGACTTGACACTAGCAAGGCCAACATAACAGATTTTGTCTTAGCTGGGTGGTGGTAGCAGTGGTGGCAATGCACGTCTTTAATGCCAGTACTGGGAGGCAGAGACAGGTGGAACTCTGTGAGTTCGAGGCTGGCCTGGTCTACAGAGTGACTGTTCTACAGGACAGCCAGAGCTACATGGAGAAATTGTCTCAAAAACAAAACAAACAACAACAACAACAAAAGATTTTGTCTCAAACATCAATCAATTTTGTAAATTCTCAAAAGTAATAAAATTGGTTCTTCAGGGATACTAGAACGCCATAGATATTACAAAGATTCATGGCCTTCCAAAGGGCTGTATTACATAACTAGGTAGTCAGCATATGAAGGAAGGCAACAATGAAAGAAATGCCTAACAAGGATTCTCGGTGAGTTTCAGTTATGAAGGGGGTGATGAGCAGTGGATCAGAACAAATGGACATCTTTATACACATAGGAACTGCACTGAGCTGTAGTGTTCAAACCCAGTTACAGTAGCATAAACAAATAAGGGTCTATTTCTGTCATATGAGAAGTCCAGGGTGAGGGAAGGGGAAGGGCTGTTGTTGACTTTGGTTCAACAGCTCAATGACATCAAAGCAACATTTCTATGAGACAACTGGCTCACAGTGCCAGCATGGGCACCCAACTCCAAAGACTTTGTCGGTATTCCAGGATACAGGAAAAAGCTGTCAGAAGGAAAACCATACACTTCTTCATCGAGTAAGCTCCCTATGAAGAACGTTACTCGGGAGTGTCCCTGGAAGACCTCCCCAACTACATCTCAAGGAACACACTTAGCTTCAAAGAACTCTGAAAAGAAATCTGTCCTCTCTAAAACAGCCCCCAGACAAAGCCAAGGGGGAAAGAGAACGTTCTGCGGTCAGTCTGCTTCCCCTACCACACAGACTGGATTCAACCAGCTTCTCTCAGACTGTTAACAGAGATCTCTTCTTACATAGCTAATGTAATTCTGGGCCAGGCAATTGTTAGCAGTACTGAAGGACTTAGTCGTTCTTTCTTAACATGAAATTCATGTTTGATGGTGGTGTAGTTTGAATGAGATTAACCCCCAAAGCCTCGTATATATCTGAATGCTTTGTCTCCAGTTCTTGAAACTGTTTGGGAAGGGTTAGGAGGTGTGGTCTTTTTGGAAGAGACGTGCTGCTGGGAGCAAGCTTTGAGTTTTCAAAAGCCCACACCACCCAGTTAGCTCTCTCTCTACCTCGTGGTTGTTGTCTCAATATGTGAGCTCCGGCTCCTGCTCCAGCACCATGCCTGCCTGTTCACTCCCACACCCCTGCCAGGATGGTCAGACACTCTACTAACCTCTGGAACCATGACCCCAAAATTACATGCTTTCTTTCCCAATATACTGCCTTGCTTGTGGTGTTTTGTCACATCAATAGAAAAGTAAGCAAGACAGGTGGAAACAGTCTGCATATTACCCGGAAGAGATAAAAATAATAGCATAGGTATATAATCCTGATATAACTCACAAGCTCTTCAACGTGGGGCTTGGGAAAACAGTTAATAGATCCTGGATTAGGGTCCTCAGCACCGACCTCAAATCCCAGTGTGGCGGCACATGCCTGCAACCCCAGTGCTGGTACAGAACCCTGGGGCTTGCTGGCCAGCCAGTATAGCCAAGACAAAGATGTTCAGGTTCCTTAATAGACTCTGTCTCGGAAAATAAGGAGAGCTAGGCATAGTGGTGTAACCTCTAATCTCAGTACTCAGGAAGCTGAGGCAAGTATATCTCTGAGTTCGAATCTACAATAGGGAGTTCTAGGCTAACCAGAGCTACATGTCTCAAGAAAGAAAAAAGAAAAGGAGAAGGAAGAGTGACTGAGGAAGTCACCCTGACCTATTGACCTCTGAACATCACACACACACACACACACACACACACACACACACACACACACCTCTTCCACACACTCAGCTATCATTTTCATTATACAATGAAGATAAAGCCTGGCTTCGGCAGAACTTACAAGAGTGGAGTATCAGTGATTAACTGCACCAAGCTGCAGAGCAATTCTTCCAAAAGATCTTCAGAGTTAGAACCTGGTAAGATACACAAAACTCAGTTTTGTCAAGGTAGATAATAGATGAAATTACTTAGATGGAAAGTCTGCATGTCTAATAAGTAAAAAACTTATTTTATTATTACATATATTCAAACACTATTTTGCCCTCTGAATAAAATCCAGAGTCAGCATTTAATACAACCTTAATAACACAAGTTACAATGGTTTCTCCTTCTGTATTATTGTGTGTTCAAGCCACAGCACATGTGCGTGTGTCAGAGGACAACTCCATGGCATTGATTTTCTCCTTCCACCTTTAGCTGAGTTTCAGGGTCACCAGGCACGTGTGGTCAAGCAGTTTTACTTGTTTACCTGCTCTATTTCTTTTTTTTTGTTTTGTTTTTTGTTTTTCAAGACAGGGTTTGTCTGTGTAGCTTTGGAGCCTGTCCTGGAGCTCACTCTGGAGACCAAGCTGGCCTTGAACTCACAGAGATCCGCCCAACCAGCGCTATTTTTGTTTTCCTTTTAATGTCGGTCTCACTATGCAGGCCTCAACTGGCAAGCCTCCTGCCTCAGCCTCCCCAAATTCTGACATTACAAGTACACATTGCCACACCCTAGCAGCTTGAGAATACCTTAATGCTCCTACAGGCCAGCAATTTTCACATTTTTTTACACTTTACAGTTTCTTTTGATGAATTTTTATATTAAAGTCAAATATGTAAAATTATTTTTAAAAGATGCTTTAGCTGGTTGACCTGAAGCAAAGATATTTAGACCTGTCATATGGCCTTGCCTTTGACCTTGAGGAACCTCCGGTGATCCACAAATGACAGAATGAGTCCTGGCAGGAAGCTAACTACCTCCTTACAAATAAGAGCCAAAGATGAGAAGGCTTTCCCATCAGAGGATCAGTTAAGTATCAAGGACAGGATACAAACTTCCATCACAACACAAGCATTTCTGTCCCAAACTCCCAGAGCTAAGGGGCCTCCTAATTGCTTAAGCCAGATGATATCCTTGTGACTTCTGGTTTTAGACACTAGTGACATGTACTCCTTCCTGAAATGACTTCCTCAGTTCAGGCAGTCTTAGTTGTGACTAGCTTCCTTTCTTCTTTCTTCCAGCATTCCTCCAGAACACTTCCAAAAGGGTCTCTCATGGGGTCTCCCACAAGCTGTCTTCCACGGAGTCTCCCATGGGGTCTCCCACGTGGTGTCTTTCACGGGCTGTCTTTCACAGGTCTCTCTCATGGAGTATCCCATGGGGTCTCCCACAGGCTCTCATTGCCCTTTACTGGCTCTCTCATTCATCATCACTTACACGCTAGTGAATCCTAAATCCATAGTTTGCCTTTCAGCCTCTCACTGACCAGCCTGTTTTCTATCAAACTGTTTCTCACCCAAGCACTTTCCAGGCTAGACTCTGATCAGTTCCCAAACTGACAAGACCTGGAGCAATCCGAGAGGCGTGGCCACAGACTCTAATCAACTGTTTGTCTATTGGGTGTGTCCACAGAGATGAGTGATGAGTACCTCAAACTCAACGTGTTCAAAAGTAAGCCCAATATTTCTAGCCCTTCACTTGTTTCTGTTTTTGCATGTGTGTTTGCCTACATGTGTATGGGCTCCGTGTGTGTCTGATTTATACAGAGAGCCCAGGAGGGAAGCTGGATCCTCTAAAACTGTACTATGGTTGTAAACTGTCATGTGGGTGTTGGGAATCAAATTCAGGTCCTCTGGAAGAGCAGCCAGTGCTCTTGACCACTGAGTTGTCTAACTCCATTTGTTTCTTTCTTATTTCCACTTTTGATGCATCAGTAGCCCAATGCTAAAACACAGACTTCCTCAGCCTTTCATAGCCAACTGAACTGAGTCTTCCTGACCACACAGCCAACCTCTCTGATACAGTCTTTTTAGTTAGGAGATCTCACTATGTAGCATGGGGTGACCTTGAACTGGAGTGCCACCTCAGCTTGGCACTGCAGAAGCACACCGCCATATCCAGCTACCTGCCACTGCCTCATGACTCAGAAGCTCTTTGTGCCATGTTTGTGTTCATTATCTCAGCAGCTCAGCTCAGGTGAGCAATTTTACCACATTCAAACTCCCTCTTAGCATCCTTTACGCCCTCGGGTGTAGCATTTATCCTCCAGTTTCTGCCCTAACTCCAGGCTGCTTTTAGAGGTAGCTAACTGAACTTCCTTTCACTTTCTTGGCTTAGGTCATTTTTATTTATTTATTTTAATGACTATGTACCAAAAAATAGAGATCCTTACTGATCACTAGAAGCAAACTAATAATGAAAACAAAACAAAACACACATGGACCATTCATTAAAAGGAATGGCTGGAGGCTGGAGAGATGCTCAGCAGTTGTAAGCTCTGGCTGCTCTTGCAGAGGACATGGGTTCAGTTTCCAGCATCTACAAGGACATTCACAGCTGTCTAATTCCAGAGAGGGGATCCTTCACCCTCTCTGGCCCCCGCAGGCACCGAGCACACACATGGTGCACAAATGTGTATATATAGCAGACAGAACACTGTCTATATAAAAAACAAAAGGGATGGTAATAGAATTAATTGCTGCTGCTTTCTCAGCATTCAGAAGGTCAGTGCCAGTTTCTCAGTGCTGCCCAAACTATGACACACCAAAGACAAACACTAAAACCTTAATCAAGATCAGAGGCATACTTCAAAAACAGCTTACAGTGCCTGAAAGCCAAAACAAATTGATTTCTTCAATAGAGAATACACACAGCAGGGCATAGTGGTGCATAGCTGTCAGCCTAGCACATGGAAGACTGAGTTCAAGACCACCCTGGACTACAAAGTTCCATGAAGTACATGGCAAAGACCCCAACTCAACACAAAAAACAACAGGCAACTAGATTTATTCTACACCTATATTCAGAAGATCCTAAAGTCTATGTTGTTGCCTATTTTCATTGGAGTTACTCTAAAGTATTAAATACTTTCTAATTAGCACTCTAAATGCTATTATAAATTAATCACAAAAAGAAAGACAAATGAAGTCACCCCTTTTAAAAAATAAAATGGATCTATATGTCGGTACACTGATGTGAGATTCCCCTCTGTATGGTGTGAATACCACTAGTTAATAAAGAAACTGTCTTGGGCCTGCACAGGAATAGAGGTAGGCAGGGAAAACTAAAATGAATGCTGGGAGAAAGAAGGAGGAGTCAGGAGAAGCCAGGTAACCCTGTTGGAGACAAGACACTGGAACTTTACCCAGTAAGCCACAGCCTCGTAGCGATACACAGATTAATAGAAATAGGTTAAGTAAGCCAATAAGAAGCTAGAGCTAATGGACCAAGCAGTGATTTAACTAATACAGTTTCTGTGTGGTTATTTGGGGACTGAGAAGCCGGGAACTAACTAGCAGCCTCTTTAAAATAAATTGGTGCCAACGTGGCTGACTAAAATCCACTTACAACCTGAGAGTTTGGAAAGAAATTCTAGACATTAAAAAACAAAGTTTAGTGGCATTTTTTTCCCAGATGGGCTTTACTTACTGGCAGCATGCTGCAATTCCTTTAA
>JAQHUG010000004.1:15052724-15067078 GCA_028555095.1 Dicrostonyx torquatus
ATTCCGCCCCCCTAATTAGCTGTTAATTAATTAATGGGGCTGGACCACCAGGTCCCAAGAGGTATAAAAAGATAGGCCCATGTGGAAAGCGCTCTCTCTGCACAGATCACCGACCTGCCTGCTTCTTCGGAGGAGCTCTTTCTGGTATAGTAATCTCTGTGTGTATCTGGCCCCTATTAAACTTGTGTGTATTAAATAAAACTTCCACAACAGGCAACTGTGAGCTGCCTGACATGGGTACAGGAAACTAAACTCTGTTCCCCTATAGGAACAAAAAGCACTCTTAACCATTCTGAAGCCATATCTGCAGTCCCATGTCTTGTTTCTGGAGTTTCATGTCTTGTTTCTGGAGTTTTCTCTTTGAGATAAAGTCTTACTTTATCATGCAGTACAGAACTTAACAAGCATACTACCTCTGCTTCACTAATTTACTTCAAAATGTTTTAAAGGCGGGGAGGGAAAGCTGAAGAAAAGGCTCAAAAAGTTAAGAGCACTGACTGTTCTTCCAGAGGTCCTGAGTTCAATTCTCAGTAACCACATGGTGGCTCACAATCATCTATAGTGATATCTGGTGCCCTCTTCTGGCCTACAGTGCACACATGCAGGCAGAACACTGTATACATAATAAATAAATAAATCTAATTTCGTCCGATGGATGGAGATAGAGACAGAGACCCACATCCACATCAGAGCAATGGACTGAGCTCCCAAGGTCCAGTTGAAGAGCAGAAGGAGGGAGAAGATGAGCAAGGAATTCAGGACTGCGAGGGGTTGGTCCACACACTGAGACAGTGTGCCTGATCTAATGGGAGCTCAAATCCAGCTGGACTGGGACTGAATGAGCATGTGATCAAACTGGACTCTCTGAACGTGGCTACCAATGGGGGCAGACTGAGAAGTCATCGATAATGGCACTGGGTCCTGTCTCTTCTGTATGTATTGGCTTTTTGGGTCCCTAGTCTATTTGGATGCACACCTTCATGTGGGCCTTGGACTTCCCACAGAGCAGGGCACCTTGCCTTCTCTTAAGGATGGAGGGGGAAGGAGGAGGGTTAGTGGGGGAGTGGGAGGGGAATGGGAGAAGGGGAGGAAGTGTAAATTTTTGAATGAAAAAAAAATTTTAAATATATTAAAAAAAGAAAGAAAAGAAAAAAAAAGGCAGATAAACCAGGCAAAGTTATGCACACCTCTATGCCCAACAATTGGGAGGTAGGGGCAGGAAGATCAGGAGTTCAAGGTCATCATCAGCTACAAAGAGAATTTGAAGCCAGTCTAAGTTGGCTTAAAAAAAAGAAAATAATCAAATAACTAAGGTTACGAAATAAAGTCCTGTCTCAAAAATTTAAAACCCCACCAGAAATATCTATTAGCTGATGAATGGACAAAGAAAATGTGTATTCATAAGGTAGAACATAACAGCAATAGAAAGAATAGAAAGTATCTGGCCCTTACTTATCTGACCATTCTGTAAAGGAAGCAGGTCACAGAAGGCCCGCATATGGTCCCATCTATACATATCTAGACTATTCATGCAGGCTAATGCATGGGGAGGCGTGGGTTAAAGTCAACACAAACACAGTGGTGTAAAACAATAAAAATGTCTATTCTGCTGCAGCTGTGCACAAGTCTAACAACAGTTCCACTGAGCAGGGACCACCAAGGCAGCAGCAACAGAAAGAAGACTCACGAGGAAAAGAAAACCTTTCCCCGCCCCTTTCAGCTCCCAGAGGCTGCTCCTTTATCTTGACTCAACATCCCCTCCTTCAAAAGCAGCAAGGCCCAGGCTGAGTCCAGGTCACATCATGTCATGACACATCACATGACTGATGAGTCTTCCCTCCATTCCTATTGCGTTTTCAAGAATCCTTGTTTTCACACTGGCCCACCTGGATGTTAATTTCCTCACTTCAAGGTAAACTGAGTGACAAGCTTAATACCACCTACTGCCCTCACTGCCCTTTACTTCATAATGTTCCACATTCACAGAGGTCAGGGACTAGACATGGTCTCTACCTTAGTAATGTTTGAAAAATATTTTTTGAAAAATCTAGCTATTGAGTCTTTGAGAAGTCAATATTCTAGTTACCCTACATTACCATATAACTATCAATTTTTTTTTGTTTTTTGAGACAGGGTCTCTCTGTGGCTTTTGGAGCCTGCGCTGGAACTAGCTCTTGTAGACCAGGCTGGTCTCGAACTCACAGAGATCTGCCTGCCTCTGCATCCTGAGTGCTGGGATTAAAGGCGTGCGCCACCACCGCCCAGCTCTCACTTTTTATATCAGTTTACATGAGATACTGTTTTTACCTGTTAAATTAGCAATTATCAAAACACAAAAAAGGGGGAAGGAGCTGAAGAGACAGCTCAACAGTTGCAGACACTCGCTACTCTGGAGGTGGATTCCCATGAATCACGTCAGATAGTTCACAACCAACTGTAACGACAGCTTCAGGGAATCCTACACACGTGTGCGCGCACAGAGAGAGAAACACAGAGAGACAGAGAGAATAAAATATTTTTTAAAGTCCAAAAGGTATTAAACTGACAACAGTGAGAAAAACAAGGCCTCTGAGATACTGTGGTTTGTTGCATAAATTGGTAAAGCTTCCTTGAACAACCTGGCATACCTACTAAAATTACAAATGCACACACAATTCTGACCCAACAATTCCACTTCCAGGAACGCAGAGTGGAGATAAATTTATATGTATGTGAAACAATACACACAGCACTATGAAGTAACAAAACAGTAGAGACAGTCTAAATGCCCATAAATAGAAAGCTGATTAAACATATTTAAAGGCTACTCTGAAGCCATTAAAAAGAATAAAGCTATGATCTGTATGCTTACATATGCATGACATATTTTACTTAACTGGAGGAGAAAGCAAGGGAGAGAATGGTTTAAAGATACCATTTGTATTTACACAGTTTTTTCAGACTAAATAGCTTCACACTGCCTCTAAGAATCAACAGAAATGCTGCTGGCAAATGAGCTGGATAAAGAGACAGAGACATAGGTTAAAAACTATATCCTACTTGTCCTACTTTGCATAGTTTCTGCTATGCACATAACAAGGGCAAAAGAACCCTGCAAAACAGCATGTTGACAGCACAGGCGCACACAGCCTCCTATCAGAATTTTCAGTCTCCACCAAGTGTCTTACCTGCTAGTTGGTGCAGGAAAAGAAAAGGAAAAGAGCTGATTCCAGAAGGGGTCATTTTCAGAGATAGACTCAGTGCCTGATAGCTTTTTTAAGTACTCATTTTTAGGAAGGTCACTGATCCTGCTGCTGTTCGATCCCATCTTCTGTGCGGAAGACAAATCGTCCTCACATGGGCATGTCCACGAGACAACCTATTAAAAAAAATGGGAAGACTATTCAAATCGTTCAAAATAAACACCACACTTTGATAACACTGACCTAGATAGATACATAAGCCTGCACCTCCTCTAAAGCCACACACAGCTCTCTTCATCTGCTGATGTGAGATTCCCCTCTGTATGCTGTGAATATCATTGGTTAATAAAGGAACTACTTTAGGCCTATAGCAGAGCTATAGAACAGAGCTAGGTGGGGAAAACTAAACAGAATGCTGGGAGAGAGAAGGGCAGAGTCAGAGAGGAGCCATGTAGCCCCACCGGACACAGACACTAGAACTTTACCCGGTAAGCCACAGCCACATGCGATACACAGATTACTAGAAATGGGTTAAATTAAGATATAAGTGTTAGCCAATAAGAAGCTAGAGCTAATGGGCCAAGCAGTGTTTTAAATAATACAGTTTCTGTGTGATTATTTCGGGGCTGAGCTGATGAGAAACCAGGAACCAACAAGCGGCCTCCCTACTACAATCTGCAAATACACTGGACCTCAGACACAAAATCCCAAGAGAAGACCTGGGATTGTAGTCCACCAGAGCCAGTACAAACACAAAATTGCCCATCTATGCTTATCTCACGTAGCTCTGGGCTGGAGAGACGGCTCTGTACTTACAAGCACCTGCTGCTCTATCTTAAGCACTGGGGTTCAGATCCCAGCACCCAGGTACGATAGTAACTGCAGCTCCAAGAGAACTCACATTCTTTTTCAGTCTCTGTAGACATCTGCCCACACAGGTGTGCATACAAAGACCCCATTACATTGCGCTTGAGTGAAAAAATAAACTAAACCTTAAAAAAACGATATGTCCCTTCATGATAAAGGTCCTGGAAAGACTACAGATACAAGGGACATACCTCAACATAATAAAGGCGACATACAACAAGCCATAGCCAATATCAACCTAAGTAACGAGAAACTCAAAAGTATTTTCACTAAAATCAGGAACAAGACAAGGTTGTCCCCTCTCTCCACATCTATTCAATACAGTATGTGGAGTCTCAGAGTACTAAGACAACTGAAGGAGATCGAGGGGCTACAAACAGGAAAGGAAGGAGTCAAATGCATCTTTACTTAACATGATTTTATACATAAAAGACACTAAAATCCCTAGACCCATGGCATATCTCGTCTCTGAACATCATTAGACATGAGCTCCATCTCACGGACTGGGTCATAAACCCAGCAGTGTTGGTTACTCCCACGATCATGCAGGCAAGTCACTACTGTGGACGGCAGGGTATGTAAGCAGGGTTGGTGTTACCTTTCACCTTTGGTGGCATGCAGAGTACCTTCCAGTTCCCTGAACACTGGTCAGCAGGGGGTGAAAGCTCTAGTTAGCCACCAGCTTTACTTTTCCACGTTGAGTGACACATGTATTTTAAGTATTGTCTTTAGCTGTAGGGCCTTGCCATCAGTTTGTCTGCTAGCAACCCAGGCAATAATCTCTTCAATCAGATTCAGGGCATCTGGACTTAAGTTGTGGTCTTTAATCATTTGGAGTTAAATTTTGTGCAGAGTGATAAATATGTATGTTTGCATTCTTCTACATCCAGTCATCCAGTTTGACCAGCACCTTTGTTGAAGATGCTGTCTTTTTTCCAAAGTGGCTTCTTTGTCAAAACTGAGGTGTCTGTATCATCAATTTAATTCTATTCATCAACAGTCAATACCATGCTGTTTTTATTACACTACCTCTGTAATACAACTTGAAATCAGGAATACTGATATCCCAAGCAGTTCTTTTATTACTTAGAAGTGTTTTTAGTTATTCTGGGTTTTTTGTGTTTCCATATGAAAATGAAAATTATTCTTTCAATTTCTTTGAAGAATTGTATTGGAATTTTCATGGGAATTGCACTGAAGTTTAGATTGCTTTTGGTGGGATGGTTATTTTTCATTGTATTAATCTGACTCATCCATGAGCATGGAGGATCTTTCCATCTTTTGATATAGTCTTCATTGTCTTAATGTTTTTAAAGATTTATTTATGTTATATATATGAGTGCTTTATCTGCATGTACACCTTTAAGACAGAAGAGAGCATCAGATTCCATCATAGATGGTTGTGAGGCACCATGTGGTTGTTGGGAATTGAACTCAGGACCTCTGGAAGAGCAGCCAGTGCTCTTAACCTCTGAGCCATCTCTTCAGCCCTCTTAATGATTTTATTACATAAGTCTTTCACTTTGTTAGAGTTATCTCAAAACATTTTGTCTCGTTTATGCTACTGTGAAAGATAATTTTTCCCTGATTTATTCTCAGTTTATTGCTCATTTGTAGTATGAGAAGACTAATGATTTCTGTGAGTTAATTTTGTAGCCTGTGCTCTGCTGAAAGTGGGTTGTGTGTGTGTGTGTGTGTGTGTGTGTGTGTGTGTGTGTGTGTGTGCATGTATCCCTGAGGCAGGGTTTCTCTGTATAACAACTCTGGCCTGTTGGGAAATATTTGTCAGGCCATAACAGCACACTTTCAGATTCCATCCTTGCTTTCTTCGTTGTCATGGATGAGAAAAGACAGAAGAAAGTATTGGTTATTAATAAAATCTAAGTTGAACTTTAGTAATTTTTCTTTAAATTTAAGATTACATTTACTTTTATTTGTGTGTGCGTGTGTGTGCGCGCGCGCACGTACCATGACTTGCATGAGGGCCAGAGGAAGCTGCAGGAGTTGGCTCTCACCTGTGTGGGTCCCAGGGCTTGAACTAAGGTTGTTAGGTCTGTCAGTGATGCATTTACTCCCTGTGCCATTCCCCTGGCTCTGGATTGGCCTCCCTTCCCTTCTCTCCCTTCAGATTCCTTACTCCCTTTACATCCTCCCTCATGGTCCTCCTTCCAGTTCCATAACCTACATCCCCAACAGTTTTCATCTACGTTCTGCACAGGAGTTGTCTCATATCCTTTAGCATGATTTCCAGATTTGTCAGTTTTCCTGCAGATGTCCGGAGTTCCCCTTTCTTTGCAGCTAATAAAATCACACTGTGAGAATTTACATTTTTTCGCCCACTCATCCATTAGTGCACATTTCGGCTAGTCCCACTTTCCTGGCTCTGCTGGCTAGTCTTTGTCCACTCGTCCACTTGACATAAACTAGAGACAGGAGGAGGGAGCCCACTATAAAGAGGCTGACCAACATCTGTCAGTCACAAGGGAAGAACACACGCTCTTTTCAAGGTCTGTGGAATATTTATCAGCATGGATGGCACATTCTATATGATAAACACATTTTAAGAAATATAAAGGAATACAAATGCCTTTAATCCCAGTACTTGAGAGGCAGAGGCAGATGGATCTCTGAGTTCAAGGCCAGTCTGGTCTATAGAGCAAGTTCCAAAACAGCCAACGCTACATAGAGAAACTTGTCTTGAAAAAAAAAAAAAAAACAAACAAAAATACAAATAATTGAGTGTTCCAATCAAAAAAAAAGAGTCAGAGTCCAAGACAAATACACAATGTAGCAGTTGGTCGTAAAGACTATCACAGAAATAAATGTAGACCAGAGAGCTGTTTTAGGCTAAAGGAGACAAAGGGGCTATAGACATCAAATGCCTTGGGTGAACTTTGAGCTCAAATTTGGGCAAAGAAAAAGAGCAAAGGAGAAAAAACAAACAAACAAACAAACAAAAAAACACCTTATACAAATAATAGGAAAGATTGGCGTGGATAGATGATATAAGACCATGACTCAATAAAAAATTACATTCAGATTGTGAATTACTTCTCAGACGTGGCTCTACCTTCTGGGGTAAAAAGTCATTACAACTACAACTAGCTTTCAAATTGGGGGGGGGAGTAGGGTGTCACTTTAACTGGTGCAGGACACAGAGGAAGAGAACACGTGGTGTTTATTGTGGTGCTCTACTGTTCTGCATTTGAAACTCAGTAAAAATAATGTTAACAAACAAGTAAAAAGTTGCAGACACAACTCAAGAAATCTTATCAAATTAGTAAAAAGTCACATATAGATATAACACTGAATAAAGTAACAAGCTTGGGGAAGCAGCTCGTGGCAGAGGTTTGCTAGTATTACATGAAAGTCTGAAAAGGACAAACACAGAAACAAAGACACAGATACACAAATACACAGACACAAACCAGCACTTGGAATCCTCAGGCAGTAGAAAGGCCAGTAGCTGGGCTGGGGTACATACTAAGACCCTGCATCATCTCCCACCCCCATGCCCAAAAAGATAAAACAATACTAATGGAAAACAGTTCATTTTTAGGAATCAAATGGGGGCTGGAGAGATGGCTCAGCTGTTAAAAGCACCAGGTTCAATTCTGAGCACCCACACGACAACTCACAAATGTCTGTAGCTCCAGTTCCATGGGACCTGGCATCCTCACACAGACATACAAGCAGGCAAAACACCAATGCACATAAAATAAAAATAAATAAATTATTTTTAAAACTTTTTTCTGCGTCTTGTTGTTTGTTATATGTGATCAAATGTCAAAGAACACACACACAAAATGAAAAAACAAGAGCTACAAACACCTTACGACAGTCTGTGGTCTACTATACTGTGCCAGTATAAGTCTCTGGTTTTGAAAGAGACAGATGAGAGAACCCAGCTTCTCTTTCGAAGCCAGCAGAAGGCCTGCGGTACAGTCCTTCACTTGTATCAATATCTGCTACGACCAGTGCAAACACCTTAGCCTCTTTCCTGGCTGGCTGTGTAAGTAGGCTGTTGAGCTTAATTTTGAGTCAGCCAAGAGATACAGGTTTATCCTCTCGAAAAACCAAAATACCATCCTGTGTTGCTTCCTGCTGTTGAAACATTAGGTTCAATAGAAGGCTTCTCCAGAGCTGTGAAAGCTAGCTCAGTGGTTTACAGTACTTGCTGCTCTTGCAGAGGTCATGGGTTCAACTCCCAGCATCCACATGGTGGCTCGCAATCATACCTAAGTTCAGTTCCTGGGGATCCAACCCCCTCCTGTGGCCTCCTCAGGCACAAGCACACACGTGGTACATATACATGGTACACATACATACATGCTACATGCAAAACACTCATACATAAAAAAAATAAATCTTTACATCTACTATAAGAGTTTGACCTAGAAGTACTATGTAATTCAAGTTAGCTTCACCCTACATTCTTACCTTAGCCTCACAAAATTGAAAATAACAGGTGTTGAATACCATACCTGGCTTCATGTGATTTTTTGTGTGCACGTGTGTGTTTGCACATGTGTGTATGTGTAGGGTCCTTTTATTTTGGATTTTTGTTGCTCCCATGTGGATCTTTTTAAAGATGCTATTTATTTCATGTGTATAGGAATTTTGCCTGCATGTATATCTGTGCACCACATGCATGTAGTGCCCACAGGAGCCAGAAGATGGTGTTGGATTCCCTGAAACTGAAGTTTAAAGGCTGAAGTTTAAAGGCCCCTGGTGCCTGCATTTTAAAGACAATATCTTATGTCGTTCTGGCGGGTCTTAAACTTGTTACGTAGTCAAAAATGGCTTTGAACTCTTGGTCTTCCTACTTCTATGTCCCATGTGCTAGGATTTCGGGGTGGTCATTTCTGCTTACTTCTGACCTTCATCCTACTAGTGACATGGCTAAGCTGTAACACAAAGAGAGGAGAAATAGCAGAGTGGTGGCAACAACTGTTGTAGCAATAACAAGAAAGGTGGCCTAGAAGTCCAGAGAGCAGCTGGGGCAAAAACAGGGAGCAGAGAGGCGGCGAAGACCTAAAGCCAAGAGATTATATGCCTGAATCTGTGGAGGGTTTCATACAGCTGCCAACCCTGCAGGGTCAAGGATCTGAGCTACCTTAGGCCCATAAGCTACACTACTGCCTCACAGACTGAAGAGCCTGAGAGCTGTAAGAGGTGCAGCTACAGGGCAGAGATCCCGGGAACCCTAAAATTAGCCAGTGCCACCTGCAGTTCTGGCTGCTGCGGCCACTCAAAGCTCTCAGAGGTCAAGGATTATAATAGCTGCCAAGTACCAAGGCTCCTGATGCTTAAAACTCAGTGACAACGGTCCAGTAAGTCTCTGGCTTGAACTGGAGTAAAGGGCACTGAATCCTCAGGGGTTAGGGTTAAAGCTATAAAACCTCTGAGTCTGAGGCTAGCCCTTAAGGACACAAAAGGGGCCAGAATTGCCAGACTGGAAGAGTTTCTCCACAGAATTCACAATTCCTATCTGGGGAGTGAAGATGGCCTGCAACAAACTGATTCAGGGTAACAAAATCATACTAAAGTGATACATATACGTACAAACATACATGTGTATATATGAGAGACATTTGTATCTTACAGCTGTACCAACTAACATTCACACCAGCAATGCTCTAGTTTCCTTTCCCACTCCAGTCACAACTGTTTAAACTACTTAATTCTTACTAACACGTTAAAAAAGTTTTTCAGTATGCTTTTAATTTGTATGCTTCCTACTATGAATGAGACACCACACACACACACACACACACACACACACACACACACACACACTATTTTGTCTATTTTATACTGACTTAAAAAAATAAACATTTTCTTTTTTCTTTTGGTTCTTTCTTTTTGTTTGTTTGTTTGTTTGTTTGTTTTTCAAGACAGTGTTTCTCTGAGTTGTTTTGTAGACTGTTCTGGCACTAGCTCTGTAGACTAGGTTGGCATCAAACTCACAGAGATTTGCCGACCTCTGCCTCTTGAGTGCTGGGATTAAAGGCATGTACCACCACCCACCCAATTAAACATTTTCAAAACAGGTTACATCACAAAGGTAAGTCCCGTTTGGTTAGCAGTAAGAATAAAGTTTGCACACTAACTAGGAGGGAGGGGCCAGAACACTGAGAAAAATCAGGTGGCCCACCAAGCTCCAAGTGCGGGGCCTCCTCCCTTCCCTCTCCCAGGAAATGCTACAATAGTTCCTTCTTCTTCAGTGGTTACAGCCAAGCTGTGTCAGAGGGGACAAGAGGCTTAAAAGAATCTCCATAAGAATAGAAAACCGGAGGTGGGTTAAAAAGAGAAAAGTAGTCCCTGAGCACTAATGGTCACGAGGGAAGTCTGGAGACTGTGACCCCAGTCCAGGGGCAAAAAGGTCAGAACTCAGGGACAACTAACAAAAGCTTGGCTGGCGCATCCTTGGACAACTGCCCCTGCCCAAGAAGCAGCAGCAAAGTGTCACTGGTTGTCCTTGTCATCCCACCTTGACTGGAGTGACAGAGAGAAACAGGCCACGGAAAGAAGTGAGAGCAGTACTCTGCCTCTGCACAGAGTTCCATCTGCTCCCCACTCTCATGAATGCAAAGCTAACAACTGAGTTTCACTGGCATCTCTTCTGCCATGACTCCTAACACACTCACGGATGCACACGTAAACGTGATCACGTGCTTCCATTTTAACTGGAATCCCCCAAGTGTTTACAGATGAGAAACAGATGAAGATGGAGCTTGAAAAGCCCCATCGTCCAATCACCAGCAGAGACCCAGAGCCTTCCCCTCTCTGTGCACAAGACTTCAGAAGGTTTCCGCCCTTCTTTCTAAAAGTTTAACAGTAACTGATTCCATCTTCCAGTTTCACTAATGATTTCCACACTACTAATATTCTTAAATCTCTCCTTCTAGCCCTAAACTCTGATCAGGAGGCCACTTCTATCAATATCCCTAAAAATTCTTAAGATTTTATGACTTCTTTTTTAAATGTATGAGTGTTCTACCTATGTGTTAACACATAAACCTATGCCTGAACGAGAAGCACGCTGTTCCTGATGCCTGCAGCTTTCAGCCTTTCAAAGGAGCAGCAAAGTGTCACTGGTTGTCACATGCTTTTCACGCATGGAGAAAAGACCACCATCTCAACACACACGAAACTGATTCCATCTCCTCCCCCACTGCTTTCCCATCACCTCCTCGTCCCTCCCCACAAGTTCCCATTATGTAAAAAGGAGCCTGAAATGACATATTCTACATTATATAAAATGCATCTCCCTAGGTGGATTACTCCTGAGAGCCAAGAGTCAAGCCTTTCTTCCTTATCCCTAAATAACCTCCAGCACACTGCTAAAAGAAAGTACTCGAAAGATGCTTGCTTAAATAGCCATAGTCCAAGTTAATAAACACAGAAAAAGACCTCCATCCTAAATTAAGAGTAAAATACATTATTTAAAACAACAAAGGGGCTGCAGAGATGACTCAGTAGTTAAGAGCTTTTCCAGAGGACCCGGGTTCGGTTCCCAGAACCCATGTTTGAAGGCTCGCAACCATTTGCTAACTCTAGCTCTAAGGAATGCACTGCTCTTTTTCCAGGCTGCTGCAGACACACACGTAGCATATATTTTTACAGACAGACACATCGTAAGTAAAAATTTAAAGGAGAAATCTAAAACATTAAATGTTTTAAAGCACCATTTTTAACCCACCAGAGTAGTAAAGGCTTACAAACTGCTAACAGCGTGAGGACTCTAAGAAGTTGACAGAGCATCACTGGCAGAGACTCTAAGTCACTGGATGCAGGTGATGCAGGTGGATGCACGCTGAGCGCCCAGTGTATGGACAGCAGGATCATTATCCAAAACTACTGAGGCAAGGGGCAGGAGATGGGAGTGGCTGGAGAAAGTCTCTCCCTTACCTCAACAGGTATCTAGGCTCAAAGGCATGGACAGACTCCCTCGGAGGATCACACTGCCACACAAGGACCTTCTTTAGCCTGGAGTCATGGGATTTGATCACCAATCACTGTGACAGCAACACAAGGCAGCCTTTCTAGCTCACTTGGCCCTAAACACAAGCATTCCTATACCTCCAAATGGGGAGAATTAAGCCCCCTAACACCTACTCATGCCAATCTGGGTTCTGGAAAATCTAATAAAGGGGGCTATACTCGGTGCTTCTTCTTGCCTTCCCATCCCACTTGCCTACTCCAACACGATACCCAAAAGGAAGCTAGGAACAGGGCTTCTCCCCAGCCCTGCTCACTACAGAGGAAGCACAAATCTAAGATGAGAGGAGATGAACACCAATGCTGGGGATTCATGTCCACGCAAAATGAGAACCTAGTGGGTGAGGCAGAGCAGAGGACAAAGGGATGTTACATTCTCTGACATCTAAGGTTTTCATATAGTTAGCCTTTGCCTTGCAACAGGTCAGCTTCATAAAGGAAGGGCTCTATCTGCATTTTAAAAATACCTACCTCGCAGATGAACTAATGCACGCTGCAAGTTCTATGCACGCAATGTCCATCATGCTGTTGTTAGAACACAAATGGTTTACCTCAGTCTTCACTTGGGGATAAATTACACTGCAGGATCAGCACACAGTAAAACACTTTGAAAAGAAGTTGGATCTTAAATGTGTAAAAATGTGAAGAAATTCTGTGGTGGTTGGAGTAAGAACGGCCCCATAGGCTCATATATTTGACTGCTTAGCTACCGGGAAGTGGTGTTGTTTTAAAGAATCAGAGGTGTGGCCTTGTTGACGGATATGTGGGCTTTGAGATTTCAAAAGCCCACGCCAGGCCCACTCTGTCTGTCTGAGTTCCTTTCTCTGCCAACAGATGACGATGTAGAACTCGGCTACCTCTCTAGCACCATGTCTGCCTACAAGCCAACATACTGTGATGATAATGGACTAACCTCAGAAAGTGTAGGCAAGTTCACAATTAAATGCTTTCTTTTATAAGGGTTATCTTGGTCATGATGTCTCTTTACAGCAGCAGAAGAGTGATTAAGACAGAAGTCGGTACCAGGGACTGGGGTACTGCTGTGACAGGCCTGGCCATACTGTTTGTTGGAGGAATATAAAAAATTTGGGGGCTTTAGACCAGAAAAGCAGCTGGAAGCTTTAAGCAGGGCTTAGCAGTCATCCTAGTAGTAGTACGGAAGGCAGTGCTGAGAGCAGTTTGAACTGTGGGGGCCCAGCTCAAGGAGTTTCGGAGAAAGAGTGTTAATAAGTACTCTAGAGACCATTTTTGTGATACTTTGGCAAAGAATGGGGCTGCCTTTTGCCCTTGTCCTAAAAACCTGCCTGAGGCTAAACTGAAGAGTTTTTGATTAATAGTTTTGGTAGAGCTTTCAAGGTAACCCAGTAGTGACTCTGTCCTGTGGCTATTAGTAACCACTCTTTCTCTGATCTATAATGAAACCTATCTGCACAGATTGTAAACTACTGCTTTAGAGTCGAGATAAAAGAAGGAGGTTGCAGACTCTCCCTCCAAGGCTAAGGACCAGAGACCAGGCATGTGTCAGGGGTGTCCCTGGATGGATGCCTAGAGGTCCACTGAGTGAAGCTGTGAGCATAAAACTCAGATTATTTTAGACCCGAAGATGTTAGAGATGCCAGACCGTCAGATACCTACCAAAAAGAGCTGCTAACAGGGAACAGGACCAGTCAAAGAGAGAGAAGTGTGTTGCAGTCAACAAAGTTGAAAGGAGTTGGAGATCTGAAGAACATTTTGGCATCAGACATGAAGATGAAGTTTGAGAGTTTGCCCAGCTGGTGTTTGGTCTTGCAATGGTCCAGTATTTCCTCACATGCTTCCTTTCACCCCTTTAGGAATGGTAACGCATATTATGTACCATTGTATGTTGGAAGTATGTGATCTGGTGGTTTTTTTTGATTTTACAGGGAGTTACAGTTAAGATAGTTCCTTGAGTCTCTGAAGAGACTTTGAATTCTGGACTTACTTTTAAATCGTACTATAATTGTTATAGTCAAATATATAAGTTCATATATTTGAATGTTTAGTTACCAAAGAGTAGCATATTTGAAAGGATTAGAAGGATTAGGAGGTGTGGCCTTATTAGAGGATGAGTGTCACTGGGGATAGACTTTGAGGTTTCAAAACTCTTGCCAAGCCCAGTATTCCTCTGGCTCTGTCTTCTTCTCTCTCTACCTAGGGATATGATGTAGAACTCTCAGCTACTTCTCCAGCACCATGTCTGCTGATCACTACCATGCTCCTCACCATGGTAATAATGGACTAACCTCTGAAACTAAGCAAACCCACAATAAATGCTTTCTT
>JAQHUG010000004.1:15079832-15104221 GCA_028555095.1 Dicrostonyx torquatus
GTGGTGGCGCATGCCTTTAATCCCAGCACTCGGGAGGCAGAGGCAGGTGGATCTCTGTGAGTTCGAGACCAGCCTGGTCTACAAGAGCTAGTTCCAGGACAGGCTCCAAAGCTACAGAGAAACCCTGTCTCAAAAAACAAACAAACAAAAAAAGCATAATAAATATTTTTTAAAAAAAAACAAAGTCCGTATAAATATTAATGACAGTGAGAAGTTAATATTGTAAGTATGCCAGCAGTATGGGACGGAGACCAATCTCCTGCAGGTATTAATGAAGTGCTATATTTATAATTACTTTAAGATAATGACGAGGGGAGCTGGAGAAATGGTTCACTGGTTAAGAGCACTGACTGCTCTTCCAGAGGACCCAGGTTCAATTCCCAAGACCCACATGGCAACTCACAACTATCTATAACTCCAGGATCCAACACCCTCGCACAGACATACATTCAGGAAAAGCACTAACGTGAACAAAATAAAGATAAATTATAAAAAAAAGAGATAATGCCGAGGGAGAACAGGCTTGCGTGGAAAGACAGACGGAACTAAACTGGCATTGTTAGAGTGGGTAATGGCGTGTGAATATATTATCTTAGTTCAATATTTGTTCTTTTTATTCTTCCTCATGATGCTGAGGATCAAACCAAGGCCTTGTGCATGCCAGGCAAGGATTCTACCACTGAGTTATACAACTTCAGTGGTTCTTACCCTGTGGGTCACCACCCCTTGGGGGGAATCAAATGACCCTTTCACAGGGGTCACCTAAGAACATAGGAAAACAGATATTTACATTACAATTCATAACAGCAGCAAAACTGCAGTTATGAAGTAGCAGTGAAAATAATTTTATGGTTGGAGGTCACCACAACATTAAGAACTGTATTTAATACAGGTTGCAGTGTTAGGAAGGTTGAGACCACTACTCCCACTTTTTTCTCAACCTTTCCACAAATCAACAAGACCTTGACCAAAACAAACAAAAAGGAGTGTTAGAACATATTTCTTTTTCGTTTTTCAAGACAGGGTTTCTCTGTGTAGCCCTGGCTGTCCTGGAACTCACTCTGCAGTCCAGGTTGACCTCGAACTCAGAGGTCCGCCTATCTCTGCCTCCAGGGCTGGGATAAACCACTGTCAGGCTAACACAGACTTTTCAATAGCTCAATCCCCTTCCTATTAACATTGTCCTATATCAATTCTCTGTGTTTTAATAACCTTGCAACTTGTTTCATCAATTATACTTTGGTCTCAACTCCTTCTGCCCTGCATACTAACTTTATAAGTTTAACCAAGTACCCCAACCTCTAAAATGCCGGTTCCTCATCTTCCAGATGACGATATTCATCCTTGACCAGTTTCTCTGAGTTGCCAAGGTTATCTAAAATGAAAACTCCAGAGCAGGACAGTCGTTCTAGAAACCCATGAACTTCATCCTCCGCAGCTACCATTCACCTATTTGACAGGTAGTCTTCCTCGACTGAGCCCTCAACTCAGGCACAAGCATCTGATTCTGGTAAAACTACACTGCTCCCCACCACCTCCATTCCCATTTTCTCACTTCCCTGCCCAGCATCTCCTCTCTAGACCTTCAAGGATCCCGCTTCCTCTGTCCCCAGCCAGTCTTCGCTAGCCCCATTACTTACAATCATGCCCTCTCTGTTGTTCAGTACTTTCTTTCACCCACTTTATCGCTCCACTTCCCTCAAACCCCACTTCGGACCCTTTTCACCCTTCAGCGAACACCCAATGACTCAAGCAAATCCACTAAGGCTGAAAATAGGCTGAAGGTTCCAGGGGTGAAGGGGGGGAGTAGGAACGACTGCTAATGGGTACAGAGCTCTTTCGAGGAGGTAAACAATGTTGTGGGATTGCTGTAAGGCGACGTGAAGAGACTAAAAGCTAGTGAGCTGTACTTTAGTGGTACTTCCAAAGCATGCATTTTACAGTACAGAATGATACTGCCAATAAAAATGTGTATGTCAGACGAGCAACACGCTACTACTGCTCGCCCTGCCCATCACACGCCCATTTGTCCAGCCAACCTCAGCGAGTGTCCGGAAGTTCCCGTCGTTCCGGCAACCCCTAGGTCCCCACGGGCCGGCCGGGGGTCCAGTTCACTTGGTTCTGCACACCCGGGCGTCGAGGGGCCGCCGAGCTCAGGGCAGCCCCGGGACGGCCCAACCTTCGGGGGCCGCAGCCCTCCGGCGCGCGGTCGGTCACCTCCGGCTCAGTCCCCGCGGGGCGGTGCCCTGTCAGGGAAGCCCACCTGTGTCGGCGGCGCAGTCTCCCCTTCCAGCCGCGGAGGGCGATAAAGCGGGCAGCAGGGGAGTGGGAGCGCGGGCGCACAGCGGCCCGGGTGTGCACGCCGGCTCAGGGCTCCATGGTTCCGCCGCTCAGCGGCTCCGGCTCCAGCTCCCGCTGCGCCCCGATCGCAGAGATGTCGGTGCGGAGACGCGGGGGCTACGGGGAGAAGAGGGAAGCGGCTGAGGACGCGGCTAGCGACTGAACGGCCAGGCGCGCGCCAGCAGCAGGCGGTCCCGTGGCACGCCGGCCGCGTAGGCTTCTGGGAAATGTAGTCCTTCTGCCGTTCCGCCCTTCCAGCGTCTCCCGGGCAACCACATAGCCACGTGGCAAAGTGCAGCCGCCCCAAACTCTAGGCTCCTGCGAGAGTACCTGAACTGGTAATTTGAGATTAAGACCCCTGTTAATTCCTGCTGAATAACCACACCAACATCAACATTGCAGGCTCTGAAGAACTGAAAAATAAAATATTTTTAGCAGAAAGGTCTCGAGGGGCTGGAGAGATGGCTCAGTGGTTAAGAGCATTGCCTGCTCTTCCAAAGGTCCTGAGTTCAATTCCCGGCAACCACATAGTAGCTCACAACCATCTGTAATGAGGTCCTTTCAAAGCAATATAATCAGAACGAGTCTCACCAGAGTGAGAATCAATGCTGTGTGGTGCCAAAAGTATGGTATTTGCCTGAGGCTAAAGGAGGATCGTTCAGAGTTCAAGACCAGCGTGAGCGGCATACTGAGTGACAAGTCAGTCCCAGCCGCGAAGCAAAATCCTGTCTCAAAACAAAATAGTATGGAATTTGAGCCTGTAATCCTAGTACTTGAATGATGAAGGCCATTCTGTTATGTGAGGGGGCTGGCCATGGAATACTGTCTTAAAGAAAAATATGGAATTTTAAGTCAAATGGCCTGAGGTTATCAAATTAACACCCTTGAGTATTAACCTATCCTCATCTAAAATACGTACATAATTGTAGCCATTGCAGTGATAACCATTCACATTATGGACTGCTTCCTAGGTGCTATTCGCTGATATTTTTATTTTTCTACATAACCCTACGAAACAGTTATCACTATTACTTCCATTATATGCTCACCAGGTGCCAGCATTCTCTGTAAAGTGCTGTACAAATATTAGACTTTACTTTTACATCTATTTATTTATTGGGAGGGGCAAGTGTATGCCATGGCACAAGTGTGGAGAATGGAGGACAACTTATGGGAGTTGATTTTCTTCTACACACGTGGATCCTCGGATAGATTCAGGTGACCGGGATTGGCAACGAGCACCTTTTCCCACTGAGCCACTTTGCCAGCCTAGACATTCTTTTACAAGGTGGTACATGTCTTTAATTCTAGCACTTGGGAGGCAGACACAGGAGGATCTCTCAGTTCGAGGTCAGCCTGGTCTTCAAAGTGAGTTCCAGGACAGCCAGGGCTGTTACCCTGTTTAAAAACAAACAAAAAGAAAAAAAATCAGGATATGGTGGCTCATATCTAATTCCCTCTTCAGCCAAAAAGCAAAGAGAGGAGGTGCCAACACACTATTTGTTTTCTCCTTTTCCTCTTTTATACTGTATGCCCAGCTGGGTGGTGGTGGTGGTGGTATGCATCTTTAATGTCAGAACATGGAAAACAGAGGCAGGCAGAGCTCTGAATTTGAGGCCAGCCTGGTCTACAGATCAAGTTCCAGGACAGTCAGAGCTACATAGAGAAACTTTCTCAAGAAAAAGAAATAATAATAATCCTTCGATCCATGGAATGGAGCCACCCACATTCAGACCCAAGAATTCAGTTAATCCTCTCCAGTTAATCCTGGGCAGTTAATCCTCTCCTGAAACAGCTCAACAGACACATGGGGGTATGCCTCAGTCTTCTAGGTGATTCTAAATCAAGCCAAATGGACAAAGATAACATACAATCAAGAATTGTTGGCATTGTGCTCTAGACTTGATCCTGACCTTGTGATGCCTAAGGACTCTTGGAGCTGTAGGTTATTCAAGTTGTGCTCAGTTACCATGAAGGAAAACAACAGCTCAGTTCCAACCCCAAAGGAATGGCTTTTCTGAGCAAATAGATTTTGAAAATTAACAAATTGAGATTAGCAGATTCAAATCCTCTCCAACATCTTCGTAATGGAGTTTGCACCTGCAGCTATAAAGGTACATTCCCTCCAAAGCCACAGAGAAACCTTGTCTCGAAAAACCAAAAAAAAAAAAAAAAGGTACATTCCCACCGGTATTAAAACAAACCTCCTCTGAACCAACACTAAGTTATTCCAGAAGTAATACTAAATACCACTGAAAGCATTTAGGAATTAATACTTCCCAGTCATCAAATTACCTTGCCTTTGAACTCATGGAACTGTCTACTGCATCCACCTCGTTGATATTGGGCTATGATTGTTTTGAGTGTTCATTCTACTTTCTCCTGTGTTAGAACGTCTAACTTTACCCTGTTTTGATCAGAGAGTGTACTTTGTATGATATTTGTCTTTTTTTCCATTTATTGAGTTTTAATATGTGATTTGAGTCCTGTATATTGGACAGAGAATGCATTTAAAGAAAAGGCCAGTCTCTTGTGTCTGTTATAGTTAGGTAACTCACTGTGTTGCTCAAATCTTCTGTGTCCTATCTGGTTGTTCTATCCATGATAGACAGTGGGTTTGTTGGTTAGTTGGTTGGTTGGTGGTGCTGGAGACCAAATTCAGTACACACTGAGCAAACATTCCACCACTGAGCTGCACCTAAACAGAATATCAGGATCTCTAGCTATTAGTATTTGTTTTATATACATTGATGGTTTATTATTAGATACAGTCATATATTTCTCTTTTTTTTCTTTTTTTGGTTTTTTGAGACAGGGTTTCTCTGTAGCTTTGGAGCCTGTCCTGGAACTAGCTCTGGTACACCAGGCTGGTCTCGAACTCACAGAGATCTGCCTGCCTCTGCCTCCCGAGTGCTGGGATTAAAGGTGTGTGCCACCACCGCCCAGCCAGTCATATATTTCTTTTGTGATAACCACTGATCTTCAAGATAAATGTTTTCTTTAGGAGGCAAAGGGAGCAGAATTGAAAGCTCAAAGCCAACTGTGGCTAGTGGCAAACACCCATAACCCCAGCACTTGGGGAAGGAGAGTTAGGTGTTCAAAGTCATTCTCAGCTAGCTACAAAGTTGGTTTAGGTGACTTAAGACCCTGTCTCCTAACTGGACATGTTTAAACAAGTCTTTAGGGGGCTGGAGAGATGGCTCAGTGGTTAAGAGCATTGCCTGCTCTTCCAAAGGTCCTGAGTTCAATTCCCAGCAACCACATGGTGGCTCACAACCATCTGTAATGAGGTCTGGCGCCCTCTTCTGACCTGCTGACATACACACAGACAGAATATTGTATACATAATAAATAAATATTTAAAAAAAAAAACAAGTCTTTAATCCCAGCACTCAAGAGGCAGAGGGATCTCTGAGTTCGAGATCAGCCATATCTACAGAGTTAATTCTGGGACAGCCAGGGCTACACAGAGAGAAGACTGTCTCAACAAACAAAAACAAAACACAACCACAAGACCTGAAAAGCGTTGTTTATTCTCCTATGCCTTGTAAACACGTCACCTGCTCAAAAGTTAGTGCCTTCTAATTTTCTACTGTGCAAGCAACACAGAGACTGTCCCCAGCTGTCCTCCTGTTCTTTCCTGTTTCACAATACTCTGTGAAAACAACTTAGAGGAAATCTGGAATGCTCAAAGGCAGCGGCAGTTGGGTCTGATGAAACACATCTATAACACCAGCATGGCCAGAATGTGCAATGTCCTAGGTGCAATCCTGAGGACTGCAGAAACAAAACAAACAAGTATAGGCTGGGCATCATTTTAGACTATCCAGCTGGTGGGCTGGAGAGATGGAATCGAAGGTTAAGAGCACTGGCTGCTCTTCCAGCAGACCTGGGTTCAATTTCCAGCACCCACATACATGAAAATTCACAACTGTCTGTAACTCCAGTTCTAGGGGATCTGACACCCTCACACCAAATGCACATAAAGTTAAATGTCAAGCTGTATCGACTCATATAATAGCCATGATCATGAGGACATTTCAAAATAGGTATGTATGGTTTCAATGTATATGTTCCTCCAAAATTTGCTCATTAGAACTTAAATCTCAGGGTGATTGTGTTTAGAGGGGAAGCCTTCCAGAGATAACAGTCAGTCACTAACACTTTTTATAAACAATCTCGATAAAGATTTGAAAAACTAGAGCTGGATGTGGTGCGGTGTGAACAGCTATTTGGGACCTCGAGCCAAAGTAAGTAAAGATTTATTTCAATCACATTAGATCATGCTTTACTGTAAAGTTCAACTTTATTTTATGTGTATGGGTGTTTTGCCTGCATGTGTATCTCTCCACCACTTGTATATCTGGTGCCCAAGACCAGAAAAGGGTATTAGATCCCCTAGAAATGGAGTTACACGTGCTTATGGGCCATCATATAGGTTCTAGGAATTGAACCGAGGTCTCTGGAAGAGTAGTCAATGCTCTTAAGTGTTGAGACATCTCTCCAGCCATGTATTAATTACATTAATTAATTAATTAGGATTTAATTACTTAATAATGATGATGCCAATCTTTTTTTTTTTTTTCGAGACAGGGTTTCTCTGTGGCTTTGGAGCCTGTCCTGGCACTAGCTCTTGTAGACCAGGCTGGTCTCGAACTCACAAAGATCTGCCTGCCTCTGGCTCCCAAGTGCTGGGATGAAAGGCGTGTGCCACCACCGTCCGGTGATGATGCCAATCTTACTTGGCAAAATGAATGTCCCAGAAGCCAGCAGCATGAACTACAGGCTTTATGTAGTTGATAATAACAGGTGCTAAATTGATGATACTGGTTTTTCTTTTCTTTTAGATTTATGTGTACGAGTGATTTGCTTACATGTAATTATGTATGTGCACCACATGCATCCCTGATGCCAAAGGGATCTGGAGGGCAGAAGGTCCAGTTGAACTGGACTTACCGATGGTTGTGAGGCACCATGTGGGTGCTGGGAACCAAACTTAAACCTTCTGCAAAAGCAACAAGTGTTTTTTTTTGTTTGTTTGTTTTTATTTTTTAAGGTTTTTATTTTTTATGTGCATTGGTGTTTTGCCTGCATGTAAGTCTGTGTGAAGATGCCAGATCATCTAGAACTGGAGTTACACAGGCATGAGTTGCCATGGTGCTGGGAATTGAACCCAAGTCCTCTGGAAGAACAGCCAGTGCTCCCAACCACTGAATCATCTCTCCAGCCCCATAAGTGTCTTAACCGCTGAGCCCCGATGGTACTGTGTTCATGAACGGTTCCATAACCAAGGGCCGGAAGCCAGCTCATGGAATTCATACAGCTTTCCTGGGCAGACAAGCAAATGAAGGAGTAGAGATCTGGAGGGCAGATAGAACGCATCCAGCAAGCCCACCAATACTTTCATGAGTAGTTTATCGAAGTGCACTGGAAACCAGGCATCATGGTGCAGGCCTTTTAATTTCAGTACACAGGAGGATGAAGCATGCGGATCAATGAGTGTCATACCATATCAGCCTGGTCCATATAACAAGTTCCAAGCCAGCCAGACCTACAGAGACCCCATCTCAAAAAAAAAAAAAAAAAAAAAACATTGGAAGTTGGAAACTCGTGAGCGTAAGTGTAGAACATGTACTTAGCATGCTTATGCCTAAGGTCCAGGTTTAATCTCTAGCATCAACCCCTCCCCCCAGAAAACATTGGGAGAATATATAAAAGTTTAAAACAGCTACAAGATGGAGAGATGGCTTAGTGGTTAAGTAGTCCTCTTCCAGAGGACCCAGGTTAAATTCTCAGCATTCACATGTCAGCTCACACCTGTAACTCCAGATCTAGGGGATCCATCACCCTCCCTCTTCTGGGCTCTTCTGACACCAAGACTCATCTGGTCACACATACAGGTAGACAGAATATCCACTCACATAGAAAAAAGACACTCAGCTCTCAAACACAAGAAAGTCAGTCTAAAGTTTATAACTAAAAAAATAGCAGGGATAGTATTTGGGTTCAATTTCTAGCACCCACGTGGTGACTCACAAACACCCACAGGCACACAGAAAGTGCACATATGTGTACACAGGAAAAACACACACATAAAAATTAAAAAAAAATTCTACTTCAAGGTTTTGTGAGCTGGCCATGATGGCACACACATGTAATAGCAGCATCTGTGTTGTAGAAGGCACAGAAGTTCAAGTTCATCTTGAACTATCCGAGACCACTTCAAAAGAAATTAATTTAAAAATGATGTGCAGGATGGGTGTGGTGGCGCACACCTTTAATCCTAGGACTTGGGAGGCAGCGGCAGGAGGATCTCTGAGTTTGAGGCCAGCCTGGTCTACACACTGAGTTCTAGTATAGCCTGGTCTACACACTGAGCTCTAGTATAGCCTGGTCTACACACTGAGTTCTAGTATAGCCTGGTNCTGAGTTCTAGTATAGCCTGGTCTACACACTGAGCTCTAGTATAGCCTGGTCTACACACTGAGTTCTAGTATAGCCTGGTCTACACACTGAGCTCCAGAGCAACTAAGGCTACAAATAAAGACCTTGCTTCAAAGCACCCCCCCCCCGAAAAAAAACCTGATGTATAATAAAAACCATGATGTACACACTCAACACAAGCATTTTAAACTAGGAATGGTGGTTGATGCCTGTCCTTGAAGCACTTGGGAGGCTAAGCTAGGATCAAGACTCCCAGATCAAACAGAGCTACGGGAAGAGTCCCTATCTCCAAAGAACAAAGGAGGGTGGGGAGCAGGTGTGGTAGTACAAACCTGTAACCCTAGCACTTGGGAGGTAGTGACAGGTCGACCAGAAGTTCAAGGCCATCCTCTGCAACACAGAGTTTGAGTGGAGGGACATCCAGCACTGTGAACTGTACCCAGGGCTCAGGTTAAGCAAACACTTTGCCACTGGGCTATATCTCCAACCCTTTTTGCATTTTTTAATTGGACATGAGATCTGACTAAGCTCATTCTCCAGCAATGGCCAGGCTTGACCTTGGAGTCCTCAGCCCCCTAGGTAGCTGGGATTACAGGCATCAGGCACAGGATTGGCTTTATCCTATCATCATTGAAGTAAAGAAGCACTAGGCAAGACCCCAATAGCTGCTTTAGGCAAAATCAGGCCAGTCAAGTCCTTCCTAGGTAATTCACTCATTGTGGAATGTTGACTTCTGCTTAACCACTGTCTAGATGCCATCACAGTTCTAAGACTCGCTTTTAAAGCTAACGCCCGATCTTTTTAAAACATTACCTTCAAATATGAAAAGACAAAAAGAAGCAAAGAACAAGTTAAAATGAATGTTTAATGCATCTGCAGGACTAGAAGTACAGCAGATTCAGAATTTATGTGATTGACACTGATGCTGATATTACATTTTTTAAAGAAGTTCCCCCTAGTTCCTTCTTTTCCAGGTTCCTTAGCGCAATAACTACAAGTCTCAGCTCTCCACTGTGCTCGTCAGTAATTTCATCTGTCACACCCCATTCCATCCACTGTACTGGACAATAGTCTCTTCCCACTCAAGTACGAGAGCCCACAGGAAGCAAAAGAATGCAAAGGCCTAAGGACTCCTCGTTCTGAGTGTCTGCTCACACAAACCTATTTATTCTTATTAGTAGAAATGAAAGCTACTTTAATGAACAAGAAACTCAGGGTGAGGTCATTAAATATAACTACTTACACTTTAAATATAAATTCCATGTTCTTCCTGATCAGTATCAGGCAGATAGCTAAACTGCTTATCTATAATCCTGGTCTCAGAGAAAAAAGTCAAGAGACAAAGAAGGTGCTTCATATTATCGGGTCCATTTGAAAACAGCTGAGGGCTACAGGAAAACCACACTAGTTTTTCTTCTTCTCAGAGACCTCAGTTGCTCCTTTTGTGGGTGATCCATTGATATCTGCACCCTAAAATGACAAAAAAAGAAAAAAGAAAATAAGAATTATTAGAAGGAAAAGGAACTGATTTTAAGAGACATTCTTTGTAAAAGCAGACAATAAACTTCACAATGAAATGATTTTGCTTTCAGAATCATGCTGGTTAATTAAATTAACACAGCTGAGCAAAGTCAATTTAGCAGGCACCGATGCCGAAGACAGGAGGCTTCACACTGTGCCCAGGTAGCTCAGTGGTAGAGCGCTGATCTGGCAGGTTCCTGGTCCGGGTTCAATCCCCACATCAACCAAAGCCATAGGCAAAAGGACAGCCACGTTACTCAGAAATCTGGTCTAAAAATCTTCTGATTACTAAATCACTAAATAATTGAGACAAACAAATTAAAGCTACCAGTTCTATCAGCTCACTCTTCTAAAAGCGAAGGGTTACCCAGGCCACCCTTCCACCCGCCTTTCCCGGCATTTGAAGGGTCTTACCTGGCAGTCTTCTTTGCCTATATTTTTGCCATTGGATTCTTGTGCAGCCTTTTTAGGCCATATACGGCTGACGATGGGGGAAACCAGAGGGTAGATGTACGGCTCCAGGAACTTTTTGAAGATCCAGAGCAGAACTGGAATGACGATACAAGGAATGCACACCATTGTCCCAGGCTTGAGTCCTGGAACTGCCGACAGAGAAGAAACATTTCATCGTAGATTAGTGATAGAAAGGCTTTTTGGAAAGTACTCTTTCTACAGGGGTGGGGCATGGATGGACAAAACTATACGCGGAAGGCAAAGCTTTCTAAACCAAAATGCTGCTATCTGCCAGGTAAAGGAACAGTCGAGCTGGATGTCAGATTCCAATTGCAATCACTGTTGCTGCCTCAAAGATCTCATGACAAAGGGACAGTTGGGTGGATAAAGGTGCCTGCCTCCAAGCCCGACAATGAATACCCAGAACCAATAAGGGAAAAGACAGAACCAACTCCAGTTACGTTGACTTCTAACCTCCACAGGCTCACCATGGCATGGGTATGCCCACATGATAAATAAAAATGCAATAAAAGGACTTTTAAGCATTCTGACAGTATGTGCTGTGTACTTTATGTCTACTCCTGCAAGTTGTCCCCTGACCTCAACACAGCACAGTGGGGTGGCTCCCTCTCCCATGCACACAAACACACACACAAGTAAATAGTAATAATGAAATAATATGTATAGCCAGACATAGTTGTACCTGCCTTTAATTCCACCATTTGAAGCCTATGAACTGGAGGCCAGCCTGATCTACCTAGGGAGTTCCAAGACAGTCGTCAGGACTACATAGTGAGAAGGGATATGCGTTTGCTTGGCTTTTTTTCTAAAGGAAAACAATATTATTTATACTCAAATATGGGATGCACTCAGTGTGCATCATATCAGGAACCAACAATTAACAATAAGCTAATGGGCCAGGTAGTTGTGGCACAAGCCTTAAATCCCAGGAAGAGATGAGTGGATCTCCGTGAGTTTGAGGCCAGCCTGGTCTACAGAGCAAGTTGTTCCAGGACAGCCATGGCTGCACAGAGACACTGAGTTGAAAAAATAAAAATAATACAACGGTAAAGACAAATTCTGTTAAATGAAACTCAAACTTTAGGCTTCCAAATCAGCTTTTCTTTTTCTTTTTTTTTCTTTTTTTGGTTTTTCGAGACAGGGTTTCTCTGTAGCTTTGGAGCCTGTCCTGGAACTAGCTCTTGTAGACCAGGCTGGTCTCGAACTCACAGAGATCCACCTGCCTCTGCCTTCCGAGTGCTGGGATTAAAGGCGTGCGCCACCACTGCCCGGCTCCAAATCAGCTTTTCTAAGTCTCCCCAAGAGTGGGGGCCACTGCTGGGTATGGAAGCCAGGGCCTTGTGCATGATAGAAAGAACTCTGCCATCAACTTACAAACCTAGACCTGCTTTTCCTTTTTGAGATCATCCAGGCTGTCCTGAAACTGGTACTCTCCTTGCCCAAGCCTCCTAAGCGCTGAATAACAGGCGCCACTAGGTAGATCAACTCCTTTATTTTTAATTTATTTCGCTGTTTTAAGATTCACTTATTTAGTTTATGTGCATTGGTGGTTTGCTTACATGTACGTCTGTGCATCATGAGGATGCAGTGCCTGTGGGGTCCAGCAGTGTGCTACCATTGGGGAGCTGAGATATGACCTGGGCTATAAAAGAACGGCCCCTGCTCTTAACCTCTGAGCCACCTCTCTGGTCTCCACTTTCCCATATTTCTTTTTCAGAATAAAATGAAGGTGTGTTGGGTAATAAGGAACATTTATTTAGTATTGTGCTGGATAGTTTTATGTCACCTTGACATAAGTTAAGTCATCCAAGGGGAGGGAACTTCAATTAAGAAAAATGCTTCTGCTGGGCAGTGGTGGCGCACTTGGGGAGGTAGAGACAGGTGAATCTCTTTGAGTTCAAGATCAGCCTGTAGCGAGTTCCAGGACAGCCAGAGGTATGTGAAGAGACCCTGTCTTATAAAAAAAAAAAAAAAAAAAGCAGAAAAGAAAGAAAATGGGGCAGTGGTGGCGCACGCCTTTAACCCCAGCACTCGGGAGGCAGAGGCAGGTGGATCTCTGTGAGTTCAAGGCTAACCTGGTCTACAAGAGCAAGTTCCAGGACAGGATCCAAAGCTACAGAGAAACCCTGCCTCGAAAAATCAAAAGAGAGAGAGAGAAAGAGAGAGAGAGAGAGAGAGAGAGAGAGAGAGAGAGAGAGAGAGAAAATGCCTCCATAAGATCAGGCTATAGACAAGCCTGTAGAGCACTTTATTAATTAGCAATTGGTGGGGGAGGGCCCAGTCCATTGTGAGTGGTGCCATCCCTGGAATGGTGGCCCTGGGTTCTATAATTTAAAGCAGGCTGGCAAGCCATGAGGAACAAGCCAGTAAGCGGTACCCCTCCATGGCCTCTGCATCAGCTCCTGCCTCTAGGATCCTGCCGTGACGTCCTTCAGGGGTGAACAGCAATGTGGAAGTGTGAACCCTTTCCTCCCAAGTTGCTTTGTTATGGTGTTTCATCGCAACAATAATAACCCAAGATAAGTATTATCATGCAAGTATATTGTTCATTTCTAAAAGTTAATACTTCTAATATTCTTTTTATTTTTTGGACAGAATCTCTCACCATGTAGCCCTAGCTGGCTGGAACTCTAGTTCCAGGCCTTCCTCTGCGTCTCCAGTTCAGGGGTTAAAGGTATGCACCAACACAGCCAGCCCTTCTTAATGTTATTGCTAATTAAAAATCATATTGACAAAACAAATCTGATTCTGAAAATCCACTATGTCTTAAAAGAGACAACACTTGTTCTATGAAATCAAAAGATCTCTTAAACTTCCAAAATAAATTAATCTCAGGACTAGAATTTAAAGATAGAGGATTATTCTAATTTTATTTCTGTTACTGTGACAGAGGCCCCAACAAAAGCAACTTAGGGAAGAGATGGTTTGTGTGACTGCAGTCCAAGTTAGTCCACTACTGTGGGAAAGTTGAGGGAGAAACTTAAAACATCGCATCTACAATCAAGAGCAAAGAAACCGGACGGTGATGGCACACACCTTTAATCCCAGCACTTGGGGAGCAGAGGCAGGTGATCTCTGGGAGTTCAAGGCCAGCTGGTCTACAGAGAGAGTTCCAGGACAGCTGGGGCTACACAGAGAAACCCTGTAATAGCAGAGAGGAAAAGCGCAAGGATCCTTGCTCGCTCGCTCTCTGCTGGCTTTCTCCTCTTCCACTATTGAGGACCTCCTGCCTAAGGAGGAATTTTGATGCCCACAATGGACTAGGTCTTCCTACATCCTTTAACGATCAAAATAATCACAAAGACACATGCTCACAGGCCAAGTGATCTGAATCATTACTCATTCAAACTCTTCTCAGGTAACTCCAGGTTGTTCCAGGTTAGTATTTAAACTAAGCAGCACAAGGACCTTATAAAGTTTCAGAACAATACTCAATGACGTTAACTTTTCTGATTTTCACAATATTATCAGGGAAGTAGCACTGATTGCCGGATGACTCGGCACCAGAAGCACACTTTAAAGTGCTCACACTGCATCTAAACAGTGTTATAATCCTTTTGAATGTGATTCTGAAACAAATTACCAGCAAAACTTTTAAGTATAAATTTATATCAAGGAATAACCAGCTATTTTATAAAGGAACCTAAGAATTTATCAGAGTAATCTCTAAAAATTTCAAGAACACATTTTGATTTAAAAAACAAAAGCACAAATCAGTCATTAAGCTGGGGGTGTAGTTCACTTGCCTGGCTCCTGCTAGACCCACGGTTCTTAACCTATGGGTGGCGATGGCCCTTTCACAGGGGTTGCATCTCAGATATCCTGCATAACAGATATTTACATTATGATTCCTAACAGTATCAAAATTAGTTATTAAGTAGCAACAAGATAATTTTATGGTTAGGGTCACAACATGAGGAACTGAATCAGGAAGGTTGAGAACACTGTGCTCAACCCTCTGTGCAATCAGCACTTCTAAAACAGTGAGCAGAGATTCTTCTTTAGCATCTTTCCAGGAAGCTGACTTTTGGCCACAGATGGTTAGAATCTGAGCTAGCGTCACACAGGTCTAGGAGCTGGCTCTAGGTCCTGAAGTCTTTAAAGGTACCTCAGCACAGCGCCAACAGACTTCCCGGGGAAGCGCCTTGATAGAAGACATGCATCACTTTCTAAAAGGTGTTCCTTGGAAAGATTACTGAACCAGACTATGTCTTAATTCAAGAAGAAAATGAAGACGATGACAGCACCCAGCTTACAAGAATGCGGTATGCATTGGACAGTGTGACTGTGTAGTATAAAACAGAAATGTCACAAAACCAAACAAAGAGGCCAGGCTTGTGATCCCAACTATTTGGGAGGCTCATGAAAAGAGCTGCATAAATCGGCCCGGGCTACACACCAAGTTCAAGGCCTGTGTGAACAATTTAGGAAAAAAAGTCTAGAGTCAGGGGCAGGGGCTGGGGCTGCATACTGGTGGAAGAGCACTCACAAAAGTGGTACCCTGTGCACAATCAGAATTTCCGGCCAGGAGTAGTGGCTCATGTCTTTAATTCCATCCCTTGGGAGGATGAAGGGGAGATATGTATGTGAGTTTTAAGTCAGTAGGACTACTTAAAACAAAATAAAATTTTTTAACCTTTTCCCCAATTTAAAAAAAAATTGAGAATTTTACAACTCCTCTTCAGGTCCCTCTCCTATTCATCCAACTCTGTCATTCATATTTTTTGAGTTCTATCTGTAGCTCGTTTAAATATTCTTACACATTATGCTCTAAATAAAACCCCAAGAAACCATGCCAGTAACTACACCATACTATTGCTTATTAGACAAGGTCCAATATGTAGCCTTGGCTGGCCTTGAGCTTAAAGAGATCCACCGGCCTCTGCCTCCTCTGTGTTGGGATTAAAAGTATGCACCAACCACTCCCGACTTCCATATTATGGTTTTTACAAAACTTTTTGGAGCTCTTTAAGTAGAAAGCTAGAAGTACTGTCTTTTAATCCTAGTAAGTTATTTTTATTTTGATAGATGTTTATTCCATACTGTAGAAACTGCAGTGTAAATGTCTAAAAGACGGCAAGGTAGGCTACTATTTTACCTACTATCCAAGCCATCAAAGAGAGCAAAATGGGATCTTTCATTCAATTTAGTCTAAGAGGACAATGGAAGTGACAGAGGAAAGGGCTAGGGGTTCACCAGAACAGCCTAGGTAGAGCCGTGAAGTCCCTTCCCTTGCTGGAACCGAGAGAACAAGGGGAAACACAGACAACGATCAAAAAGTAGAGAGGCAAAGGGGCCAGAGGCTCAGAGAGAAGAGGCTCTCACCGTGCGGATCCAAGGATGAGAACCAGACCGCCAGGGAAGGAAGGAAGGTACACCGAGGTCGATGGACGAGGACCGGGACGAGACGCGAGGCGAGGTGAGGCGAGGGCAGGATACCGGCACACTGACAGAGTTCAGGCGCGCGAGCTCCAACCCCACCAAAATCTCACCACCACCACCAAGACGCCCAGGGCAATGTCCGCACTTCCGGGAGGCTAGGCTGCTAACAGCCAATAGTAAGTCGAGGAGCTGACAAAGGCGGATGCGTCAGACAGGGGACGCGCAGAACAGTGACGTGTACAGAGCTCGCCGTCTGTCCGGAGTCGCGCCGCAGCCTGCGCCTCCGGGATTGGGAAGGTTGACACTATGGTCAGGAGGACCCTATTTTCCAGGCTCCTGACTGCTTCCGGCCCAGGAAAAAGCTGTCCTGGACTGCAGAGGGCTCGACAGCCATAGGAAAGGCTATGGCACGAATGTCCTCAGGCCCACATTTGCTAGTATTTTTGGTTTTCACACATGAAATACGGGTCTTGAAGTCATGACTCCCATGGTCCTGTCACCCTATTAGATGAAGAGTCTGAACACGTCTGGCGACTTACACATCTTTACTGGAGGGGGTATATGTAGAGCACACTAAAAACTGGATTGGGCTGTTCATAGCACTCAACCCCTGAGCTGCTGACCATTTTACACACATTGAGTTACTATTGCAGATTAGTGTTCATGACTGGATTTGGAACCCTTACACACCACATTGCTGGCAGAGGTAGGAGGATCTGATTTTTGAGGCCAGCCTGGTCTACAGAGCTGGTCTAGGACAGCCAGGGTAACAGATACCGTCTGACAATGTCAGTTAAGTAAGGCTACCTTACAATTTGGGGATATACCCAAGAAAAAAAGCCAAACCTTGTACAGGTTTGCAAGAAACACCGTTGCCAGAAAACAAGCTTGATGGTCAACAAAAATACAAAACTAGCCAAGTTTCTTCCACTATGTAGGCCCTAGGTATCAACTCAGGTGGTCAGGCTTGGTGGCTCCACCTTAGTCATTCCTCCAGTCCAGTTCTTTTTTTTTTTTTTTTTTTGGTTTTTCGAGACAGGGTATCTCTGTAGTTTTGGAGCCTGTCCTGGAGCTAGCTCTTGTAGACCAGGCCGGTCTCGAACTCACAAAAAGCCGCCTGCCTCTGCTGGGATTAAAGGCATGCGCCACCACCGCCCGGCTCCAGTCCAGTTCTTTAGGCCAAGTCACAAAACCCTGAAAAATGCTTTCAAAGACAGTGACAACGGGCACCACACTAACTGGATTTTTTTTTTAAGTGCTAAACAGGTAAATGCATACAGAATATAGCTTAGGGGTGTAGCAGCCAGTACCTTCCAACCTTCTATGCAAATGCATGCCTTGGAAGTCTGTATTCCTAACAGATTTAAGCCCTGGCTACTTGGAAGGTCAAAACGGGATACACTGCTGGGCGGTGGTGGCGCATGCCTTTAATCCCAGCACTCGGTAGGCAGACGGATTTCCGTGAGTTCGAGACCAGCCTGGTCTACAAGAGCCAGTTCCATTGCAGGCTCCAAAGCCACAGAAAAACCCTGTCTCGAAAAACAAAAAAAAAAAAGGGGGTGGGATACACTGAACTCCCTGTAATGCCCATTTATAAAACTTCAGATTTTTAAGTCTTCTATGTGCTTATATTGTATGGCTTCCCAAGGAGGCAGTAAGTGGGTTATCAGAGGACCTGGGGCTTCAGTAAGAGGTTATCTGGTCCTTTGCAGGAACAGCATGTAGTCTTAACTGCTGAGCCTTCTCTCTAGCCTTAAATAAAATTATGGGTTAAAGTGTATATGCCCTTTTGTGCTGTCCTGAGAGGCCAGTCAAGGGCATTGAAAACAGCTTATCTTTATGTGCACGATAGAAAAACCACGTAATGATATGGTCCCTCCCAAATCAGTTAAGACTTTAAATATGTCTAAGATGGGCAGTACACATGTAACCTAAATATTTTCTAAAATCCACATTACTTTTATAGCTTAATATTTGGGCATTGTCCTTTCTAACAACTCAACTGTTGTAAGCCTAATTTTTGTAGCTCAACTAGGATCAATTGTAAAGATGTCTTTCCCCCGAAGGCAGATTTATCACACACCCAAGATCTTGTGCAATATAGTCTTCTAACAGCAGCTCTCCAGTAAATGCTAAACCAAACTAGTCATTTTCCTATGGCCTAGTTGTTTTAAAATAAGTCTGTTTCATTGCTTGATCACTTTAATAAACCTTTCCATAAGGTTCAACACATCCCTCCCAACGAGGTTTATCAAGCAGGGTTGATTAACAGGCAATCTGCAATAATGCATATATAGACGACAAAGACCTTTACTTTTATCTGCATTTATTTCATGTTGAATTTATTCCCGTGCCATAAGTTTTTGTTTCTTCAGTTTCTTCTGGGATATCTGAGAAGACAAAAAAAAGTGATTTTTTCAGTTAGCATTAATTCTTAAAAGGACTCAAATTCATCACAGAGCAGGCAGTTTTTAGTATGTGAACTCCCCTTTTAAACCCTTTCAGGAAAAAAAAAATCACAATTCTATGGTTGGGGGTCAAAGCATTAGGAAGGTTAAGAAGCATTGTGAGAGGGTTAGGGGATAAAATGGCAATGCTTAAGAGCCAAAAGTCAAATTACTTAGTTGTAAAGAGGAAGTATTCTAGTGCAATAGCTAATCAATCTGGTATGACTACAGTTAACTGCCAGAAGAGCCACATTAAGTGGGTAAGAGGGCTGGTCAGAATAGGCTCCTTTCATGGTTATTACAAAGATGCCTGTGTCTTTTTTAGTAGTATCTAAAAATAAAACTGGGTGGCTCACCTTTTTCTTCTGTGCAACCTCCTCTTCTGGCTTTGGAACAATCTGTTCCTTTTCAGTGAGGATCATCTCGATGTGGCAGGGGGAGCTCATGTATGGGTTAATCCGGCCGTGAGCTCTGTAAGTTCGCCGGCGCATCTTAGGTGCTTTGTTCACCTGGATGTGCTCAATGACTAGAGAGTCCACATCTAAACCCTGGAGAGGGGAGAACGGAAAAAAAAATCAGACTAACATCTGTTTTGAGAAAAAGCTTCCAGCCTCTAACCGGGATGACCCTGATCATTTTGCTCCTGTTGGTGCAGTGCCACACTGTGTTTTAGGTAGGCTCCTCTCAGAGCCCATCTGTGGAAGGCAACGCCTATAAGATACACTCTGATACAGCAAAGTTTTTAAGAGCAGAAACGGCTGCAAGCGATAAACTATAGTGTCTAGCCTTCTGTCCTCTCTTACAGCACAAACTATTTTTATTTTAAGTTATACAGCCTCAATACAAAAATCAAGTTTTTCCAATGCAAAAGTAATGGCAACCAATATCCCACCTCCAAATCCCGGAAACACCAAATATACAACATTTTCTTACACTACATTCTCACCATGCTTCTGAGCACCTCTAGGGAAATTCTGTCATAATGGAGGTGCAAGATAAAAGCAGCCTTTAGGCTCTCCCCACACACACCCCAAAAAGAAACAGACATGTACATCCATCCCCATTATGTGACAATTACTGAATAGGATACCGAGTAACTGCACAAGACACACACAAAGGATGCCAAGGGCTCAGTTACCTTCAGCTCAGCGTTGCTCTCTGCATTTTTAAGCATGTGCAGCAAAAATTCCGCACTCTTTTTTGGCCACCGACCCTGTGTCCAGCCCCACTGTTTGGCCTAAAAGAAAAAAGGGAAAGAGCTTGTTCTTTTCCTTGGTAAACAAGCATTGGACCCAGTCAAGAACGTCTAGCCAACACCAAGGCTGCTCAGAACATGCTTTATTTCACGGTTAATCCAAAGGTGTCCTAAGATTGTCATCACAGCAACCAGAGTAGTTAGGGAGACTTCAGCCCTTCCTCAACCTCCACCATTAAGTCTGTTTCTCACCTGGGCGCACCTACCGACTCCACCATTGTACCGTCGGAATGGCACACACTGCTTCTTCAAAGTGACATCTTTCAGATACTTGGTGGCTTTCCGGATATGCATGCCCTTGATGGCCTGGGCTGTTTCACGGGTGTTCTAATTAATACAAGCCAGAAAATTTTGATTAATAATGTCGATACACTGAAATTGAGAACTTGGGGACGAATCACAGTGAATTATCTAAGCTCCGTTACCCCGTAATTAGTCCTGTATCCCACAATATTTGCAAGTTTTCCTCAAGCACTCACACCCCGTGACCAACTCATCAGCAAGGAGGCTGCTCAGAATGTGTTTGTTTTCATGGTAAATCCAAAGGTGTCCTAAGAACGTCATCACCGCAGCGACCTTGTAAAGACTCGCAGGAGCAAATCACAATTCTCTACCAGATCATGGGGCTTTCCTTACCTTAAAGTGAACCCGAAGGTTTGATCCTCTCGATTTGCATGCTACAAAAAAAAAGCAAAAGGAAAAAAAGTCCATCTCT
Source organism: Dicrostonyx torquatus (assembly GCA_028555095.1). Classification (NCBI taxonomy): domain Eukaryota; kingdom Metazoa; phylum Chordata; class Mammalia; order Rodentia; family Cricetidae; genus Dicrostonyx; species Dicrostonyx torquatus. The sequence continues at coordinate 15,100,411 of JAQHUG010000004.1, forward strand.
GCTGCCTTATGCACACGCCAAAACCGAACAAAAACCCACCGGCAAAGTCGCGTCGGAACTCACATTTTGTAGGGTTTTCTGGGTCAAGAGAGTAGCGAACCATCTTCACAGGTCACCTGGGAACAAAACATTACCGTCAGCCATAACCAACACGTCTAAACCGAGTCGATAGATACTGCGAACGGCTGCTCAGAGGAGAGTTATTTTCACGGTCAATCCAAAGGTGTCCTAAGAGATGACATCATCGCAGCCATCTTCCACTTGCCGGTTTAACGCCGGACCTACGCGCCCGCCGCTTTCATGCATCTGGCGGCCCGAGGCCGTGCACCATCACCCACAGACCGTCTCCTCCCTCGCCCCGACCTCGCGGCCGCCCCACGCCACGAGCCGTCCAGGGTGCAGCCCTGTGCTCAGATGAATGTGGCTCCCACCCGGCTCCCCCCTCGGCCGGCACTCACCGCGGGGGCCGGGTCAAGCCTCGGGCGCCCTGCTCTGCTCACCCCGTGCCTCCGCCAGCCGCGCCGCCCTCGCCCCACGCCCGCCCCCAACGCTGCTCCGCGGCCTGCCGAAGGCCCGGGTCGGACGCGCCGCCGAGCCCCTCCGCACGGAGCGCGGCCGCCCGTGGCGAGGACCCATGCTCCAGGGAACTCAGAGCCCTGGGGCCGCGATGCCGGCCGCCCGGCCCCCACGACGGCACCGATGGCGGAGGATTCGCCCCGAGAGCCCGACGCCGAGTAACGCTCACCTCTGGCCGCTTACAGGAAGAGGAAGAGCAAGGGCTACTGGGAGAATTCATGAGACCTCGACCTCTCGCGAGACTTCCGGCGCAGGCACGAGACCCGAGGAGAGGGCGGGTTGAGAAGAAAAGGAATGTGTGATGTTTTAGGGATGTCAAGAAAAGAAATGCAACTTTAGAGACTGTCTCAAAATTCTGTCTTTTTTTTAAATTCCAAAAATAACATTTATGGCTTTTAAGTATCAGTGAATAAAAACATTCCTGAAGCATGGGACACAAATTATGGAATGAACTAGAACTCTAGCTATCTTAGTTGTTCGATTTGATTTTGTCAACATGGACCCCTCTGACAGGCTTTATAATTGGACGGTTACAAAGACCGGAGCCAGGTATGGCTAAGCTAGCTTTTAATTCCAGCACTTGAGAGGTTGAGGCAATAACCTCACCAAGTTTGAGGCCAGCCAAGGCTACATAGTGCGACCCTGTCTTTAAAAGTGAAAATAACTAAATTAAAGACCTACATGATGCCTCAAACCTGTAATCCCAGCATTTGCCAGGTGGAAGCCGGAGAACGGAGACCAGTGCCAGAGATGGCTCAGCACTTAATAGCATTTGTTCTCTTCAATAGGACCAGGGTTTGGGTCGCAGCATCCACAACGTAGCTCGCGTGTGTAACTCAAGGTCCAGGGAATTAGAGGCCATGTTCTGACCTCTGTAGGCACCAGGCAAAACACTCATACGCTTAAAATAAATAAATCTAAAACAAACTTTTTGTTTGTTTGTTTTTTGAGGCAGGGTGTCGCTTTAGCTTTGGAGCCTGTCCTGGAACTAGCTCTAGTAAAACAGGCTGGCCTTGAACTCACAGAGATCAACCTGCCTCTGCCTCCCAAGTACTGGGATTAAAGGTGTGCATCACTACCGCCCGGCTAAAGCAATTTATTTTTTTAATAAAATAAAAGAATTCGAGGCCAGCCAGCACTCCATGAGACTCCTATCTCCACAAATAGCTGGGAGACCTGACCTGCTGGTGGGTAAACCGGCCCTTGGGAGGCTAAGGGAGGAGGCCAGAGGGGGAGGGGCATGCCAGCGTGTCAATCAATTGTCTATTAATTATGAAGACAGGCTAACGGAAGATTCTGGTTCAAATGATTGCTCTTCCCCCAGTGTCAATTCCAGATCTTCATTCACTGAAGAAGAAAACCCGTTGGCGTTTTCTTTCCCTTTCTTCCTTGTTCAAGGTCACTTCTCTGATTCTGTAGCAGCTTGGCAGGCCACCATTTCCAGGCAAACCAAACTCCAAGTAACAGAGTAAAAACAATGCCCTAGGCTCACTTCTACAGAAGGTTTCATTCGGGGAGGATGTTGAGCACCGAAGACTTGTTTCCTTCTTGGCAAAACTCGCCTTTGGGCAAAGAACTATCTATCCCCTATCTTCTACCCTTAGTACCAAAGGTTGGATATTATTATTTCCGTCATGTTTGACTTCCTTCATAAGCCTTTACCACAGGCTGCAGACTCCCAAGTAAATTCTTCCCTTGAGCTAGATAGACACAGCTATCAAATCACTTTCTCAGTACCCTTCTGGGAGACATCTGAGGTGAATATGTAGTTTACCCTTAAACAGAACCTCGGGTTGGGATGTAGTTTAGTGGTAGAGTACTTGTGTAGACTCTGTCAAGACCTGAGTTTGATCCCTGAGTTTTTCAAAAAACTTTTGAAAAAAAAAAAAGATTTACTGGGGGAAAAGTTTTGGAGGACTGATGGAGAGCTTAAACAAATCACCTGGACTCCGCTGTAAAGAGCAAACTAGAGGGGTAGGAGCAGACCCAAGGGGAGTGATGTTGAAGTTAGGGTCGCTGACACTAAGCTGGTCGCCATGGTGAACAGATCACGGGACTCTTCTGGAGGTGAAGACAATGAAACTAGTTGACAGACTGCGTACAGGAGGTAACAATGAGAGGACGGTCCCCAAGCTTCCTGACTGAATACTGAGTGGAACAAAGTGCTGAACCTAGAGGAGGAACAGGAGGGAGAACGTCAAATCTGTGTGACCTTAATCATAAATCTGTCTTCTCAGATGTAGTGGCCTGTGCCACTCAGCACTCAGGAAAACAAGGCAGGGTGATCAGGAGTTCCAGGCCAGCCTGGGCTTGATAAGGAGACTCCTCCCTGAAGGTTTTGTTTTCAGATTTTTTTTTTTTTGGTTTTTTTCGAGACAGGGTTTCTCTGTGGCTTTGGAGCCCTGCGCTGGAACTAGCTCTTGTAGACCAGGCTGGTCTCACAAAGATCCGCCTGCCTCTGCCTCCCGAGTGCTGGGATTGAAGGCATGTGTCCCCATCGCCCGGCTATTGTTTTCAGATTTTAGCTTAAGAAAATTTAAAACATACACCAAGAAATATACAGGTGCTTCTACTAAACTCCCAGCGCATTTTACATTTTGTCTGTTTCCTTCCTATCTGTCCTGGAATTCCTGATACTCCTGTTTTGTTTTTATTTTATTATTTTTACTTTTATCCCTCTTTTTATTGCAGTAGTATTTTATTTTATTTTATCTAAAAGCTCCTGTGTCCCTGGTTTGTCTTTCCCTGACCTCCCAGAGCTAGGATGTGTTTGGGATTGTGTTTGTTTCTCCACTGTTTTTTTTTTCTTTTCCTTCCTTCCTTCTTCTTCTTCTTCTTCTTCTTCTTCTTCTTCTTCTTCTTCTTCTTCTTCTTCTTCTTCTTCTTCTTCTCTCTCTCTCTACCTTCCAAGTGCTGGAACTAAAGGCCTGTCTGGCACCACTGAGCTTTTTTTTTTTTTTTTTTGGTTTTTTTTTTTTGAGACAGGGTTTCTCTGTGGCTTTGGAGCCTGTCTTGGAGCTAGCTCTTTTTAGACCAGGCTGGCCTCGAACTCACAGATAACCGCCTGCCTTTGCCTCCCGAGTGCTGGGATTAAAGGGGTGCACCACCACTGTCTGACTGGTAGATCTTTAAGGGAGTAGACTACAAATAATTTAGGCTTTGTAGACTGAAATAGTCTTGGTTATGACCACTCAGTTCTGTGACAGTGCAAAACCAACCATAAGCAAGCAGTCCT
>JAQHUG010000004.1:15105476-15116502 GCA_028555095.1 Dicrostonyx torquatus
TCCTCCAACAAGGCCACACCTCCCAATCCTTTTAAGTAGTGCCACTCCCTGATGGTTAAGCATTCAAATACATGAACCTCTGGGGGCCATTCTTATTCAGACCTCCTCAAGGCCCTAGGATCAAGCAAGTGCTGTAGTTATACACTCCTCCATGTTTGGGTTTTCACAAGGATGCTAGGGATCTGAACTCAGGTCCTCATTCTCCCACAGTAAGCACTTTACTACTGAGTTATGTCCTCATCCTTGCCCACTCTGTTTTTGTTTTGTTTTGTTTTTTCAAGATAGGGTCTGTCTGTGTAACAGCTTTGGCTGTCTTGGAACTTGCTTTGCAGACCATGTTGGCCTTGAACTCACACCACCGCCCAGTCCATTCTTTTAAACACACTAAATCCATCCACGTTACTATTTATTGAAGAGTTAGCACATCCCATGGACACTTTGATAAGTGTTGCTTTAAAAACCTTCAAGCCTGGGGGCTGGAGAGATGGCTCAGTGGTTGAGAGCACTGGCTGTTCTTCCAGAGGACCTAGGTTCAATTCCCAGCATCTGCATGGCAGCTCACAATTGTCTGTAACTCCAGTTCAAGGGGGTCTGACACCCTCATACAGACAAACATACAAGCAAAATACCAATGTATATAAAATAAGAATAAAACATCATTAAAAATGTTTCAAAGAGAGAAAGAAAACTTGGGGGAGAGAATGGTTGTGCACGCCTTTAATCTCAGCACTCGGGAGACAGAAGCAGGTATATCTCTGTGAGTTTGAGGCCAGTCTAGTTTACAGAGTGAGTTCCAGGAGAGCCAGGACTCTATAGAGAAACCCTGTCTTAAAAACCCAAAATAAATAAATAATAAAATAAAAATAAATAAAAAATAAAACCTTCAAGATAACTCTAAGGCTGGGGTTGACAATGTACATAGCATCGCTGAATTTGTGTCTGGATATCTGCCAACTCCCTCCTTTACCCTTCTCGAAGGCTTAGAATTTCTAGTTTCCTTCCTGTTGTGGAATATTCCTTTACACTGTATGAAGACTGTGATTGGTTTGATAAAAAGCTAAATGGCCAATAGCTAGGCAGGGAGGGAGAGGGCAGAGAAAATGCTGGGATGAAGAAGGATGGAGCGACTTGGACACCCAAAATGGACAGAGGTAAAGGCCACATGGTAGAACATAGATTAATAAAAATATGGGTTAATTTGGGTTATAAGAGCTTGTTAGGAGCAAGCCTAAGCTATCGGCCAAGCATTCATAATTACTAAGAAGTCTCCATGTTGTTTATTTGGGAGCTGGCTGGAAGGACAGAGGAAGATTAGCTGTATCTTCCTTCCCTCTTGCAAAATGCAGAGACTTCCTGACTGTATCGACTGGATGGTCTTTGTATCTGTTACTCCAAGTAGCCTCTACCCTCTATTTTCTTGTTATAAAGGAAGGTTACCAAAGCTCATCAACAGCAGAGCTAGCGAAGGAGTGGAGACTAGTCTCTAGCATGCTGTGAAATAATCTTTCTGTACGCTGTGAAGATGTGTCACTTGTATTGCTTTAATAAAGAGCTGAATGGCCAAAAACTAGGCAGGATTTTCAGATACAGAGGATACTGGGAGGAAGAAGGGCAGAGTCACGAGGATATGCCAAGGATACAGAGCAAGCAGCACGGTGTGTGTGTGTGTGTGTGTGTGTGTGTGTGTGTTCCCAGAGTTAAAGAATGTACATTAAAAGATATGGGTTAATTTAAAGGATAAGGACTAGTTAGAAACACACCTGAGCTATTGGTTAAGCTTTCATAGTTAATAGTACGTCTCTGTGTTGTTTCTTGTGAGCTGGTGGCCCATAAAGAAAAATCCGATTACAGTAGCATGAATCCTTTGTGTGTCAAATGAGTGTCCATGAGTATTTTGGGTAACTGGGAAGTAATTCTAGAGCACACAGAGAAGATAGGACCACAGCAAAGGGGGAAGAGACGAAGGCGAAACAAGCTGCTCTGTCTTCCCCTGCAGTTTTGTGAACCGGGTCCTACGGCCAATAGGTGGTGGATGATGCTTTCTTTTGGGGTTCAAGAGATGTGGGCTCGACTCCACTGCTTCTCTTTCCATTACACCTGCCTGCCACAAGGAAGGATCCAGGAAAGGGATTCAGGAATTCTGGAAAGTTTTGTCTTGGATTTTGTAAAAGGTTTTACAAAAGCACTGTGATTGCTTTATGTGAAAACCAAATTACTGTTACTCGTGACCGAGCAGCAATTGCACCACTCCACTAGATGGCGCCAGCTCAGCGTCAGGGATGCTTTCGCTGTCATTTGTGTGAAAAAGGAAACTTAGCAAGTTTGTCAGGTCATGGAAACGTGACTTGGTTCTGATGACTATGTGCTTTTTAGAAAATGGGTTTTGACGCTTTGCACAAGGGTGAGATTGTGAATGGAGCCAGAGCTGAGAAGGATCCCAGAGTCCTAGGGAACTGTGTCTGTAGGAGATGATGCAGTAATAACCCACATTTCCACACCAGGAAAACCTGCCCCTCAAAATGCCTGGCTGCATCAGGGCTGGAAGGTTTGAGGAGGTCCCCTGGCCCAATCCTCTTATTATGCAGATGAAGAACGAACTATTCCTCAATTGTTCTCTGTGCAATTGTTCTCTGTGCAAGAATGTCTCCCCAAATATAGCCAATTGCTTGGCTAAATATAAGGGCCTGATATGGCTTATGGCTTCCCTGGTCACTGAAGCCTTTTTTAAGATAACTGTATGGAGGGTACAAATTTTGCTTCCTTCCTTTTGTTTCCAAGGGAGGTTTTTGTTCCCTCCGTCCCTCCCTCTGCTCCTTTTCCTTCCTTGTGAGACCCTGTTACACATAACACACACAAACAGCCTTCCTCAGCATAACAAACAAAAAATTGTTTCCTGAGTTTGGGGTTCTGTCATAGTAAGTAATTAAAACTGAGGAGGGGACCACTGAACCCTGGTTTCTAGCCAGGGGACCAGAAGGATAGGTGACAGCCCAAGTGCTTGTGGTTGGTATCTAAGATGGAGCAGATTGGTCTTGTGGGGCAAAGGCCTAGAGTCAAGCCCCGGTTAGCACCGTTAGAACCAACTTACAGGACACTCCACCGGTATCTGCTGGAGAACTACTTGGTTCATGGACAAATCCTTCCAACATCTGGTTCCAGAAATGAGTAAGGAATGGTGTTTGGGAAGAGGGAGAGGAAGGCTCTGATGTTTGCTTCTTCAGAAGCCAGTACTCAACAAGAGGAGAGTCTATGAGAGAATGTGTACCAGTCAGTGGGTATGGGGTGGGAAGGGGAGGAGATGCTAGTAGGTCAGCCATGGCACCTCTGTGGTAGGCTTTTCCGGTCTTTGGTACAAGTGAGGAGAATGAAGGGCGGGACTAAGTAACCTATCAAAGGTACATCACTAGAGCCCACAGAAAGGATTGGAACAAGCCCATCAGGCACTCTGGCTGTCTTGCTATGCCGAGATGAATATGGGTTTGGGCTTCACCCCATGGGATGGTTGATCTGGATTGTGTTATCTTGATGGGACTGAGAATTACACAAACATCTGTGCATGTCTGTGAACGATTTTCTAGAATAGTTTAATTGTGTTAGTGACACTTACCCTAAAAAGTGGGTAGCATCATTTCATGGATTGGCTTCCCAGAGGGACATTCATCACTCTCTGCTTCTCACTGGGGCTTCAAAGTGATGGGCTGCCTCCAGCTCCTGTCCCAATGTCCCCGTGCTACATTGTCACCATTAAGACAGATAACTAAGGGCTGGAGAGATGGCTCAGTGGTTAAGAGCACTGCCTGCTCTTCCAGAGGTCTTGAGTTCAATTCCCAGCAACCATATGGTGGCTCACAGCCATCTGTAGTGAGATCTGGTGCCCTCTTCTGGCCTGCAGGCACCGTGCAGGCATAATGTTGTATACATAATAAATTTTTTTAAAAAAGAGACAGATAATTAAAACAGAATCTCTCAAGGTCCACAGCCCTCTCCAGAGAAGCCCCTCAGAGCTGCCCCTCCTCCACTGGGGGTAAGGTCTCAGTGACAACACTTGTTCCCACGGGCAAATGCCCTCTCAAGGCACACGATTTTATCAGGGAGGGAAAGCAGAGGCTATGGTGTGGTATCTTTTAGCAGGTCCCTCTCCTTTTTCTTCTGCTCCCTTCAGCATACTTGTAACTCTTCCAGCTACAATGTATCCAGCTGCTCACCTGATAATTGAGTTGCATTCATCTGGAAGCTTTAGACCAATGAGCTGAGTGGACACCTCACCCCACCATTAAGTGCTTCAGAACAAACTCCTTTTCTGGCCGGTAATTCTTTTATCTGTGGCTGAAATTATATCAAGCCACATTCTGGGGCAACAGACAAAACTTTGTTTACAAGACAAGGCTCTATTTACTTGTTTGGCTGGCCAGCATTACCACCCCACTTCTGTTGTAAGTTTTTGATATGAAATCAGAGAGAAGGAGGCAGAAGCGTCTCTATTCCGCTAGTTGGACTTGGAGCTGAGTTCTGACAGGGGCCAAGAGCCTAAGAGACGAAGCTGCCCCATTGAGCCCTGGGTCAGCACGCTTGATTCATTCTTTGTGTGTTTTGGGCGAGCTGGGATGAAAGGAAACAAGAGCGTTCATCCCAAGGGAGACAGGAACAGGTTCCTGCTCTCGTGGCCGGGTTTGTTCACTTTTCTCTATGTCTCTGAGACGTTTTGCTACAAAGTCCTGTCTGTGTCACTCAGTGGATGAACAGGCTTGGGAAAGCCCTCTCTACCCCACAATTCTGGCATTGGCATGCTGAGTCACACGAACTGAACCTGTGGGTGACTGGCGGGATTAAATGACACAACAGAATTTGGCCTCCCCTTACACTTGTCAACGCCTGTCTATCACTCTTGGCCAGGCCGCAGCCTTCTGAGCGATGCCGGTGCTCGGCAACCGTTCTTCTGTGCTCATCGCTTCTCTAGCTGACTCTGTGTGCTGTGTTCTATCCACTTCTCTCGTCCTTGATGTTTTCCTCTCATTTGAGTCCTTCCAGGAAGTAGTGTAATAGTTTAATTGTAGCTGGGTTCAGTTTATCTTTATGGAGTGACCACTGAATTGCATCTGGAATTCATGATAGGAGAACTGCTTTATTTTTAAAATATTATTTAATAGGGCTGGAGAAGTGACTCAGTGGTTAAGAAGAGCACTGGCTGTAATTAGCATTGATGTGGCAGTTCATAGCTGTCTGTAACCCCAGTTCCAGGGGATCTGATTTCTCTTCTGGCCTCCTTGGTCACCAGGCACCATGTGGTACAACCATGTAGGCAACACACCCATCCACATAGAAAGCATCTATTTTCAGCAATATTATGTACCTATAATATGCATGTATCAGGGCACGCGTGTGCCATAGAGCACATACGTAAGCAGAGGACAACCTTACAGAGTTAGTTCTCTCCTGTCACCTTTGCGTGGCTTCCAGGGATTGACTTTGTGTCTTCAGGTTCTTGAGGTGAGTGCCTCTACCCAGTGATCCATCCCACAGGCCCAGGAGACTTCTTTTAAAGGGACTGCCCAATGCATGACCTTAGGTTTGAAACCATTTTCTCTCTTTCACAACAGAAGAAAGAATGAAAAACACAATTGAAATGAACAATTCAGTGTATCATGAGTCAGGAAGGGAAAGGAAAGAAAACGCAGGTCTCTGTAAATGTCATTTTTTGTCTTGACTAGAGTCACCTGCTTTCAATTTGTTTGTTGTTTGTTTTGACCCTGGGTCTTACTCTACAGTTCTGGCTAGCCTGGAACTCACTGTGTAGAGCAGGCTGGTCTTGAACTAACAGAGATTTCCCTGCCTTTGACTCTCAAGTGTTGCGATCACAAGTGTGTGCCACCAAGTCCTGCAGAACCGTCTGGAGTCAGTCAAACAGAGAAAGCAGAGGGACATGGTGGGACTTTTTATTTGAAACAAAGTAACTCACTGCCTGTTTTTAGATCCGAGATATGCTCGCCTGGATGCCAATACCAGAAATTGCTGACTTAGACAAGTAGGATCCTACCTAGTGAGGAGAGTACTGTTCACACTCTATCGGTTGTTTTTAAAGATTTATTTATTTATTATGTATACAGTGTTTTGCCTGCATGTATGCTTAAACACCAGAAGAGGGCACCAGATCTCATTATAGACAGAGTTTCTCTCCCTCCCGGTTCCACAGTCATTTATTTAGTCCCAAAGAAACACACACAGGTTTTTTATTAATTATAAATTGTTTGGCCTATTAGCCCAGGTTTATTATTAACTAGTTCTTATAACTTAAATTAGCCCATAATTCTTATCTATGTTTAGCCATGTGGCTTGGTATTTTTTCTCAGTGCAACATTTTCATCTTGCTTCTTCTGCATCTGGCTTGTGACTGCATCTAAGCTTTTCTTCTCCCCAAAATTCTTAGTCTGGTTGCCCCACCTATACTTCTTGCCTGGCTACTGGCCAATCAGCATTTTATTAAACCAATATGGGTGATAAATCTTTACAATATACAACCACAGCAGATGGTTGTAAGCCACCATATAGTTGCTGGGGATTGAACTCAGGACCTCTGGAAAATCAGCTAGTGCTCTTAACCTCTGAACCATCTCTCCAGCCCCCCACATGCTTTCAGTTTTACTGTTTTTTGTTCACAAGGAAGACACAGAAGAGAAAGGACTTGAACAACAGGAGAGGGGCGAGAAGAGAAAGCCCACAAGGAAGGATCAGGGTGAGGGGTTAGAGAATGTACCCTCCAGCTAACTGTCAAGCAGTTTTTAAGTGTCCATGGGAAAATGAGGGTTAGGCTCTTGCTACATGCTGGGCTCAGACCCACTTTCTTTCCTATTCAGTCACCAGAGAGAGGTTTTGGTGTTGAGGCCAGTGGCTCTCAGGATCCCCATATCTCCCAGAAGGGTGCAAAAGCCTCCTTCTTGCCGGACGGTGGTGGCGCACGCCTTTAATCCCAGCACTCAGGAGGCAGAGGCAGGCGGATCTCTGTGAGTTCGAGGCCAGCCTGGTCTACAAGAGCTAGTTCCAGGACAGGCTCCAAAGCTACAGAGAAACCCTGTCTCTAAAAAAACCAAAAAAAAAAAAAAGCCTCCTTCTTTCTGCTTTTGTCTGAGTCTTAGATCATAAGTGTCCTCAAGCCCTTAAATATTCCACGTTTCTCCAGAGAAACAGGACTGACAGAACATGTGTGTGAATAGTGCATATATTATTTTATATGCATAAATGAAAGACACATTTACATATAATTACATTCTCTATATCATTTCTCTCTCTGGTGGATGTAAACTATCAGAAGAGGGTGTTACTTCCCTGGGAACTGGAGTTCCAGGTGTTGTAAAGAACCCTGTGGATCCTGGGAGCCAAACCTGGGTCTCCATAGTAACAGTGAGTGTTCTTAATCACTGAGCAGCTCTCCACACCGCCCCCAATATGTTTTGTTTTTCATTATTTATTTATTTTTTGCTTTTTCAAGGCAGGGTTTCTCTGTATAGCCCTGCTGTCTTGGAACTCACTCTGGAAACCAGGCTGCCACTATTGCCTAGTTTTCCATTTTCTTACCAAGAAACTTTGGTTTTCCTCCCAGCCCATATCGACCCGCCAGGGTTCTTTTCAGTTGCCCTGTGGTTGGAACATAGGTGTGAAGGTAGCCTGCCAATATGATGTCATTGCAAGTTTTGCTGTGACAAGTATGCTTTCACTCTTGTCACTGAGCTGAGCGTGGGGGCACACACCTTTAATACCAGCATTTCTGTCTCAGTTAGGTTTCTATTTCTGTGAAGAGTAGCCATGACATGGTAACTTTTATTTATTTATTTTGGTTTTTTGAGTTTCTCTGTAGCTTTGGAGCCTGCGCTGGAACTAGCTCTTGTAGCCCAGGCTGGTCTCGAACTCACAGAGATCCGCCTGCCTCTGCCTCCCGAGTGCTGGGATTAAAGGTGTGCGCTACCACCGCCCGGCGACATGGTAACTTTTATAAATGAAACATTTAATTGGGGTGGCTCACTTAGAATCATCCTGATTGGGAGCATGGCGGCGTGAAGGCAGACGTGGTGCTGAGAGTCCTACATCTTGCAGGCGATAGGAAGTTGATTGAGACACTAGGCGGTATCCACAGCATAGGAAACCTCAAAACCAACCCCCACAGTGACACACTTCCTCCAAGAATCCACTCCAAAAAAGCCACACCTCCTAATGGTGCCATTCCCTATGAGATTATGGGGGCCAATTACATACCACAGCTTAGAAGGCAGTAAGAGGTGGATCTCTGTGAATTTGATCTGGTCTATATAGGTAATTCCAGGCCAGCCAGAGTTACACCGAGAAATCCTTTTTCGAAAACAACAACAAAACAAAACAAAACACATCACTAAAATAGCTTTTATTGCTTACACCCTGCTCACCAAATGCATCCTGAGATGAACTCTATGCTGTTTCACTTGAGGACTCCCTACCCCTCCCTCCCAGTCACTCCTGCCTTCATTTGACCCTTCTGAGGGGATTGTCTGCCTCTCCTGCAGCCTTAATCTCCCTGTAAGAAGTTAATCTCCCTCTGGTTTCCTGAGGCTCCACTGAATTGACCAGTGTCTGCCTGGGTGTCTTTATTCCACCCCAAACGTGGCTGTTCAAATCCAGGGAGGCTGGCTCTTTGTTGAAAAGAGCCCATCTACTTTCTTAATGGAACTTGAGAGGCAGCAGCATTCAGATTCAAATTCCTCCTGGCACTTGGCTGCCATGAAAGTGACCATGGTGACTAAATTGTAGGCTGGCAGGCCTCACAATCCTCATGCCCAGTGGAGGGTTTCGTTGGCTGCAAATCCTGTCAGCCGCAAGCAAACATCCTCATTGCTCCCTGGCAGGTCTTGTGGGAGGCTGTGATAGGTAGTGAAGGTGGGGCCACCTCCAGGCCCTGGAAATAATAAGCTCTGGTGTCCAAGGGCCTGAACACTGTGACAAAGGGCAGGGTAGCAGGCACTGAGGAGGCTACGGGGATTCAGTAGCCCAACCCTGCTTTGTACCCGTGAGGGCTTGGAGCCTGCTTGCTGAAAATGAGCAAGGGCAGAGTGTTTCTGCCTTTGATGTTCTTGACTTTCTCCCTTGAGAGTCTGCTGCAGTGTTTTGTGCTGTGTTTAGTTGGAGCGACCCTGGGAAGAGCAGAGTTAAACAAGATGGTACTTGGGGAGGGTTTTTTGTTTTTTTTTTTGGTTTTTCGAGACAGGGTTTCTCTGTAGCTTTGGAGCCTGTCCTGGAACTAGCTCTTGTAGACCAGGCTGGTCTCGAACTCACAAAGATCCGCCTGCCTCTGCCTCCCGAGTGCTGGGATTAAAGGCGTACGCCACCACCGTTGGGGAGGGGTTTTCTGGGTATGGGGAATTTTGAAGAACAAACCCAGGAGCCCTTCCTTGTGTTCTACTAATGAAACAACATTTCTAGTGCCGAGGAAAGGGTTTCTTTTGAGCTTCAAAATGATCAGGTGCTATGGTTATTTTTCTCTCCTGCATTGCTCAGTTTAGAACCTTGCTCTACTCCCTTGTCTTTGGCTGAACTGCCACTGAAATCATTGTATCTCTGCATAGCGTTGGTTACAAAGTGACAACCAACTGTTTTCTTTTTCTAAGAGGAAACTCATTTCTCTGCTCATTGATCGGAGGTGAGGACAGGCTTCAGCTCGTTATGGCTGGGCTGAGCATGGTGCTGAGAGCAGGGAAAAGCAGGAGTGATTTGTGTAGCACAAATAATGAAAACCTAGAGTCAGATATAGGGGTTAAAGCAGAAGATCAGAGAAACAGAACAGAAACCATTAGAGAGACCTTTTCCCTCTACCAATGCTCAGACCGAAGGCCGACCCTCAGGCTGCCTAGACTGCACTGTCTCCACCGAACCTCAGATTCCACACTCCAATGAGTTCCTGTCTCTTCCCCCTTGTATTCCTCTCTCCACCCAGCCATATCACTCCTGCTTTCACTTCCTTAGTGTTGGGATTAAAGGTGTGTGACTCCCAAACACTGGGATTAAAGGTGTGAGCCACCACCACCTGGATTTGTTTCTGGATTGATCTTGTGTAGTTCAGGGTAGCCTTGAACTCACAGAGATCTGTCTGCTTCTGTCTACCGAGTCCTGGGATTAAAGGAGTGTGTCACTACTCCCTGGCCTCTAGTGACTTAACTTTGCACTCTGATCTTCAGGCAATCTTTATTTATTAAAATACAAATAAAATATCACTACAGATTTGTCCTCGATCTCCTGTCCTGTGTCTTCCTGAACCCACTTCTCTCTTGAAATTCGGTCCAACAGGACCAGGACCAGGGAGTACAAGATAAGAAAGAGGGCTGGACGTGCTGGTGCACACCTTTAATGCAGCACTAGAGAGGCCATGGTGCTCAGATCTGTGTGAGTTCTAGGCTAGCCTGGTCTATGCAGTGTGTTCCAGGCCAGCCAAGACTGCAAAGAGAAAAGCCCCTGTCTCAAGCAAGCAAGCAAGCAAACAGAAACTCAATAAAATAAAACCAAACAAAACCCCAAAAGTTATGGAAGGGACAATTTTGCCTCTGTGACAAAGAACTTTATCTTTCTACTCACATTTGATTGTTCGTTGCTGGGTTTGAGCTCAGGGTTTTGCAGCACTGAACACAAGCCCCGTCACTGAGTTACACCCGGAGTCCCTCCCTCCACACGGCTGGAGCAGTGTGTAATTCTGTCTCCTCCTAGTTTGCCACAACAAAGTCTATTCATTTTAGAAAATACCGAGAGGCAAACGAGGAACATCAGTCTGACCTGGTGGCTAACATTTTAGCATTTGAAGAGACAGAGGCAGGAGGGTTGATGTAAGGTTGAGGGTAGCTTGGTTCATGCAGCCAGTTTCAAGGCAGAGTTACATGGTAAGACTTCAAGAATCCCAGCTAATCAACCAACCAACCAACCAACCAACCAACCAACCAACCAACCATCCAGCAAACAAACATAAATAAGTAAAAATAAAAATATACAAAGAATTCCAACCTTCAGAATGTGAATATTT
>JAQHUG010000004.1:15130253-15147389 GCA_028555095.1 Dicrostonyx torquatus
CGCCTGCTTCTGCCTCCTGAATGCATGGGGGAGGCGAGGTAGGAATTAAATGTGGGCGCCACCACCCAGCCAGTGCTGGGATTTCTAGTACAGGCTTTCCTAACGAGTTTCTGGCGAGACTGTGGTAGACTTTTATATATTAAATGTGCAATCAGTTTTTGTTGTTTTATTTTTACAAACAGGGTCTCTACCTGTAGCTGTGACTGTCCTGGAACTCACCATGTAGACCTTCTAAGTGCAGAGATTAGCAATCATTTTTATTACTGAATTAAAAAAAGAAAATCTTTTATTTTGTGTGTATGGCTGTTTTGTCTGTGTATCTAACCATAAACTACATGCATGCAGTGCCTGTGGAACCCAGTAGAGGGCATCAGAGTCCCCCCCAAAACTGGGGTTAACTGGTGATTGTGAGCTGCCCTGTTGGTGCTGGGCACTGAAGCCCCAGTCCTCTGGAATAGTGGCCAGGTTCTTAACCACTGAACCGTCTCTCCAGTCCCAGGCTGGCTTTGAACTTGCCACCTCTTTGCCTTTATTCCAGGGGGTTGAGATTATATATAGGCATGCATTACCATGTACAATGCTGATTTTTTTGAGGGGGAAGGGAAGGGTGGTACTGGAATTCAAAGCAGGTCCTTATGCTTGCTAGGCAAGTGCTCAGCCCCTGAGTTAGATCCCCATTGAATTATCTTATTCTGATTCTTTTCATAGACTTACTGCAATTTTTTGTCTTCTTTTGATGTATAAATGTGATAAATTACATTTACAGATTTGCTTGTATTGATCTATGCTTACATCCATTTCCAGACTAATCTTCCCTTTCATGTGTTATTAAGCTTTATTTGCAAATATTTTTTCTTTTTTCCCTTTCATATGTTATTCCGCTTTATTTGCTTATTTTTATGTAAAGTATTTAAAATGAAGCTGCTCTTTAGTTTTCTCTTTTTTCTCTTTTGTTTTTCACTCTGTCAGATTTGGTATCAGTGTTATTCTGGCTTGGCAAGAAGAACTTTGGTGATTTTACTTTCTTCCGGACTTTCAAAAAATTTAGATATTTCAGGAATTTATTGTGTGTTTATTTAATAAATAAGCCTTGGCATTAAGAATATAGCAATGATGCCCCCCCCACCCCATACACACAAATCCTCTTCACCTTAGTGGAGGGGCAGACGGAGAACAAATACACAGTCGAGATATGGAACATTTCTGATGGCGGTAAGAATTATGAAATCGGGCTGGAGAGACGGCTCAGAGGTTAAGAGCATTGCCTGCTCTTCCAAAGGTCCTGAGTTCAATTCCCAGCAACCACATGGTGGCTCACAACCATCTGTAATGGAGTCTGGTGCTCTCTTCTGGCCTGCAGGCATACACACAGACAGAATATTGTATACATAATAAATAAATATTAAAAAAAGAATTATGAAATCAAGCAAGAGAGGAAAACAAGGTTATTGCAAGGTAAGGGGTTTCATCTTTAAATCAGAGAGACAGAGACATCCTAGCACAAACATGAGAGACTGAGGCCTGTTGGTATCACCTCAGAGATCAGTGGCCAATGGGGGAACATGCCCAGGATATGAAGGCCACATGAAGGAGGGACGGCAGTAAGAACTCATGTCTGAGAGGCAGGGGAGGGCTTGCGGAGCTGGAAGCCACCTTCACCCTGAATGGATGAGGGAGTCACTGAAGGCTGTGCTTTATTGCAGGTGAAAACTGTTAGTGATTGGACCTCGGTGGCAGCAGTGGAGATGTGCAGAGAAGGTCAGATTCCATACAAATCCTAGAGGTGAGAGTCCTAGTTTTATTTCTGCTGCTATGATAACACATCCTGATAAAAGAACTAAGGTGTAAAGGATTTATTTTTAGCTCACAGTTCCATGGCATTGTTCATCATGTGGTGAAATCGAGGCCACTATTCATATCCACCGTCAAGAGCAGAGAGAGAATAATGCATGCATGCTTACTGCTTAGCTCACCTCTCCACTCATACATTGTAGGACTCAAAGCCAAGGAAATCATGGTACCCACAGCGGGCTGAGCAGCTCAACACAATCACCATATCAACACAATCAAGACAATCTCCCCAGACACGCCTACAGGCCACCTTCATCTCTAGACAGTCCCTTATTGAGACCCTCTTCCCGGCTGATTCTAGGTTTGGTCAAGTGAACTATTAAAAGTAGCCATCACGGGGCTGGAGAGATGGCTCAGTGGTTAAGAGCACTGACTGCTCTTCCAGAGGACCCGGGTTCAACCCACATGGTAGTTCACACCTGTTTGTAGCTCCAGTTCCAGGGCTTCAGACATGCATACAGGCAAAAACCAATTAACATTAAATAAAAAAGTAGCATCACATAGGACTTCTGGAATTTATTAGATATGGAAAGAGAAAAACAGTCAAACTAACTAGTTGGCCACTTACTAAGTTTAAAGAGACTGAGACAAGAGTGGATTTGGGGAGACAGAGTTTCAGTTTTGGACATAGTGTGTTTCAGACGTCTTTTGGGTAACTCAGATGGTCAGTGTTGTGTGACTTTTCCTAGGGAGACAAACATCTATTGATTCCTGAGTGACAACTACGGCAGATCAAATAAATGGTTCTATTCAAGTCTAGTTTAGTGAACCTGTGACTATATTGGAGTTGTTCATAGAATTACCAGTGACTGGGTACTTATGGAAATATGGATGACATAAATGCAGTTGCAGGAACAAGAGAGCCACCATAGCATGGGTGACAACTCACAAAAACTACTCAGATATCTCTAGACTAGCAGGAAGATAGCTGCATGGAAGAGTGCCCTGTCCCCAGCAATTGCAGGCTGGTTTTACAGCTTTAAGAAGGACCTTATGAATTGTGTAACTTTCTGGACCTTCTTAAGTTTCATGAACTTCCTGAGTCTTACATCTCACTCTTCCTCCCAGGAGAAAATGTTTAACTACGAGGAAATAGCTACAAACAATACAGAGTCCAGGGAGAGAAGTAGTTCAGGTTGGAGCTGGGCTCTGAGACAGAAATTATCAATAACTTCCCAGATGTCGACTAGAGTAGACAGTCATCAATAGTGTGATCTTAGGCAAACACAGAAGAACTTGGGAGGCGTGGCCTCTGGGACACCCCATCATTGGGGAATCAGAGAGCAGAGGAGCCTAGAGAGAGGTATTGGAGAAGGGAGCAGCTCTAGTTGAGTGGAGCTGAGTGCTAAGGGTTGATGAGGCTTGTTGGAGGCTGTTGATGACCTGGTGACCTGATGATAGCAGTTGTTTTGAGGTGGTGGGAGGCAAACCAGCTGGAACTCAAGGGGTAATGGCAAAGAGAGGAACTGGAATTGAGGGAGCATATGTAACATATATAACTCTTCTTTGCTTCTCTGTTTCTCTGTTTCCCTCTCTCTCTCTCTCTCTCTCTCTCTCTCTCTCCTTCTTTCATTCATTCATCTTTCTTTTCTATCTTCTGTTGAAATCCTGAATTCAATAGACATCACAGGCTGGTTTTCATAATTCATATCCTCCTGTCTCAGCCTCCAGATGATAGGTGTGTGCCACCACACTCAAAGTCATAGGTAAATCTTTAAAGGACAGCAGAGAAATAGGGCGAGTCTAGAATGGGAAGTGGAGACAAGAAACATTTTTTTTTTCCTTGATAGAGAGAATTAGATCATAGATTCCCACTCCTGCCTCCCAGAACCCAAGCCACTCACCGCAGTCTCTCCCCAGAGCTGATAAGCCAAGCCTGCTGTGACCTTGCTATCTCTGCAGCTGGGAGCAACCACAGAGCTCTGACACCCAGGCCCAAGACAACCTTGAATTACAACACTACTTTCATCTAGTGCGTCCCCGCCTTGTGAATCCTGGGATTTTAGCCTAGGTCAGATGATGTGGATCTTCCTGTAAAGGGTGAGAAAGTCCCTTTGTTCTTTGGAGCTGAAGGGTAGGGCTCTTTCCTTTCACGGCCCCTGCCAGGCTATCCTGGCATCTGTCTCTCCTACTGACGCACTTTCTGCATTTTGCTTTCTCCCTTCCAGACCTGACCACAGCTGCAACTCTATAGTCTTCTAAAGTTTAATTTGTCTCAGCTCCTCTCTACTAAACCTGCATAATCTTTTCTTATATATAACAGAGAGATTATAATCTGTATGTTGGCAGAAATAATCCAACAGGGAGGGAAAACCAGTTGTAGTAATACCCTTGTTAGGATATTACTTGGAATTTGGTGTGCATGTGTATGTATGTGTGCTTGTGTGTGTGCATATGTATATGTGTATGTGTGTGTATGTATGTATGTGTGTGTATGTATGTGTGCGTGCATGTGTGTGTGTGTTGCTTGGACAGAAGTACAGACAGCTCTTCTGCAGTAACAAGAGAGCAGGCTGAAGACTTAGGCATAGATCTGGGATGTAACCTGTGGATCTGCCTTTTATTTTCTCAATAAAACGGATGTGAGGATATCAGTTGAGAATGAGGATGAGGAGGTGTTGGAAGTTTAAGGAGAGAGG
This sequence comes from Dicrostonyx torquatus, assembly GCA_028555095.1. Taxonomy (NCBI): domain Eukaryota; kingdom Metazoa; phylum Chordata; class Mammalia; order Rodentia; family Cricetidae; genus Dicrostonyx; species Dicrostonyx torquatus. The sequence continues at coordinate 15,134,744 of JAQHUG010000004.1, forward strand.
ACATTAAGAGTGACCCAGGAAAAGGCAAAGTGGAGTAAATTGTCCAGTGGAATACTGTTTTATCACTAAGTAGAATTAAAACGTCAGTTGACATTAGTGGTCATGGATTTCATTTAGTAGAAGTGTCTGATATTTTTCTCAGCTGTGTTCTGCTATGTCAATATATGTACCAGAGTGGATGAAAAACTGAATTTACCCAAGAGTTTGGTAGTATAAAGAAATTTATCAGTTGGTATGTAAAATAAATAAATAAGTAAAAAGAGAGAAAGAAACTTAATGAGGAGCCATATGTATTTGGTGCCAATGGGTTAGAGGGTGGGGAGGATAGCTGGTTACTTTGCTAGTTTTCCTTGTGGCTATGGGGTCGGTGCTGGACAGTTTTATGCCAATGTGACACAGCCTATGGTCATCTGGGAGGAGGGACCCTCAATTGAGAAGAAAATGGCCGCTATAAGATCCGGCTGTATAGCTTTTTTTTTTTTTAATTAGCGATTGTTGGGGGAGGGCTCGGCCCGTCGTGTGTGGTGCCATCCCTACTCTTGTGGTCCTGGGTTCTGTAAGAAAGCAGGCTGAGCAAGCCATGGAAGCAAGAGAGTAAGCAGGGCCCTTCCAGGGCCTCTGCATCAGCTCCTGCCCCCAGGCTCTGGTTCATTTGAGTTCCTGTTCTGACTTCCTTTGATGATGAACAGTGAAGTGGACGTGTAAGCCAAATAAACCCTTTCCTCCCCAACTTGTTTTGGTCATGGTGTTTTATCCCCGCCATAGTAACCCTAAACTAAGACAGTCTGTTTATTCATTTAGCCATTCTAAGCTTGTTGGGGCCAGTTATTAGGAGAAAACGGAGCATTTTGGTTCAAGTTTAATTATTTTTCTCCTACAGTTTGGAAGAACCCATGCCCCTTAACGATGACCTTAGCTTGGTCATGTGATCCAACAACTTGTCATCTGGCCCCATCCCCTGTGCCTTGCCCATCTTCTGCTGGTCTCCACTCCCTGGGAAAAAGAGTGTGGAGGGAGAGCCTGGGCAACCTCTCATCAGGGCTCCTTTAGCATTTGTGTGGGGGTCAGAGAAGATCATTAATCTAGCAGAGTAAAATAACCACTTTGGTTTGTGTTTCTTGAGAGGTTAAATATACCTATTTCTCACGTTATCCTCAGAGTTGATCTGTTCAGGACCATGGAACATGGCTTCTCTCCAGAGAAATACGATAGCATGGACTGGTTTTTAGGAAGTAATTCCTTTGAATTACCCAAGGCCCTAGTTAAAACTGGTTTTATGTGCTTTTTGGATACATATACAAGAGGAAAATAAAACTATGCCGAAACTGCCCAAAGGAAGTCTCATTAAATCAAGTTATCTTTACAAGAATTACTGCTTTTGATGTCTTGTTTTGATTGGTTTGAAACAGGTCTCCTTTTGTAGTTCAGGCTAGCCTTGAAGTTTCTATGTAGCCCAGCTGATCGGGAGTCGATCCTACTGCCTCGGCCCCCTCAACACTGGGATTGCAAGCATGTACCGCAATGAAAGGGCTTCCGTGTTAAAATAAATAAAAGGATTCAGGTCATTCTGTGTAAAGGAGAGGACACAAACAAGAAAGAGATCCCAGCAGACCCACCTAAGCTGCCTCAGCGTAGCCCTCTGGGATCATACAGCGAATAGGATTGGGAGTTAAGCCATTTCCCTTCAGTCCCTGGCTCCGTGCTTTCCAAACTGTGTTCCTGTACAATTCCCGCCCCTCCATAAACTCTTCATGGGGTGAGTGCTCAGATCAATTTAGCAAAGGCTGAATAACCTCTCCCCGTCTTGGGGGCTCGCAATATATTTCATTTGCAGAGTCATTCAACGATAGGACACGAGCTCTTTTTGTGTGTCGGGCTTTGTGTTGGGGTCTGTGGAAAAATATGCAGAACCAAGCCCAACTGCTGCTTTCATGGAGCTGCTAGGAGGGGGATGGACAATACTCAAATAAATAACGCATAGTTACAAACTGAAGTAAGTTCCATGGGCCAAATGCTAGCACCGACCTGGATGGAACCTGAGGAACTGGAAAGGCCAAGTGGCAAGAAGCAGAGAAAGGAGGGGTGTGATGTGGGATGAGAGAATACCATCCCTGGGGCCTTGCATACAGGGCTTGTGGGCCACACTAAGGATCCCTACCTTGAAGTTGAAATCGTAGGATGGCAGCAAGCATATTAGGTGCTCCTGAGAAAGACTGCAGTAAGACCAAGCCAGACTCAGCTTGCTTTCCTCAGTTTTTCCATATTTACTCTATGTAAACACCCTGGGACCACACACTGCACCAGCCCTGAGCCAGGGCACCTCTTCTATATGAAGCGTTGTTGCTGATGGAAGCGTCAGGAATTGGAAGCATCTAGCCTTTTACTTGGTGGAGGGGAGCATCAAGCTATTTATTACTCAGATGCCACTCTCCTGACCTAGCTCTGGCACTGGCATTCCTAATTCTACAGGCAATAAGTAATGTAGGGAGATCCCAGAGCCGGGACTTGGGGCACAAGCCCATCTACCAAGGTCTGTGAGTCTCAGCTTTATTCATAGCCTTTCCTACCAGGCCCATTCTTAAAAAATAATTTATTTATTTTATTAATGGCTGTGGTATGAAGATGTCAGATGCCACTGTTGGATGAGACACTAGCACTCTTTCTATGCCATGTGAGATCACAGAGGGTAGCTACCTAGAGCTGGACAATGTTGCTACACTGATCCTGGACTTCTAATCCCCAGAACTGCAAAGATAAACAGCTGTTTAAGGCCCTCTTAAACAGACCTGTTAAAGGTCTGTGCCTGCGCTCACTTACAGCTCTAATCTAGAGCTAGTTGTCTAATCTAGACGCTGGCTGCCACAAGTGAATGGGTGCAGTCCTTTACCATGGCAGCCCTTGTAATCTTGGCTGCAGTCCAACAGAAGTTTCTACCGAAAATCTTTCAGCCGAAAACTCCCCTGGAATGCATTTAGAACGACAACTGATAATCTGCATTCTAACGCTAAGATTGTAACCGCATAAGGTGCGCGGAATTTCTCACATTGTGTTTATCCTGGAGACACAGGAGGGCGCTCTAACCAACTAGCAATGAAACTTCAATTCCCTGTCAAAAAACCGATGTCGATTTTTGTTGAGCCTTTTTTGTTTGTTTGTTTGTTTGTTTGATCAGGCAGGGTAAGCAGGAATACCCCTTCTAGGTTGTCTCACTTGTGACAAAGGTCTTCAAGACACACCTTACATATTGCTCAGTTAATGTTATTGGGATAAGGGCAGTAAAAACAACGGAAGAGAACGGAGCCTTGGGAAAAGGCTTCCGGGAACTTCCTTGCTTGAGCACTCTTACCTTGGTTGTTCCCAGCGAGGGTGGATGCCCCCAGCTAGGGGAGACTTAAAAAAAATATTTATTCATTACAGGCTAGCCCCTGGTTTTAGCTACAAAAAATTCAGCTTAGTAAAGCTTGCCAAGGCTCATATCTAGATGACAATATGCCAAGGCCAACTTAGGGCAGTAGAGACTGGGGCGTCCTTCACAGGCGGAGCCAGTCCGGTGCCCGTTTCCGTCTAAGTGCAAGAAACACCTGGTCTGTGCTGGTAGTTTGCCAATGGAACGGGCCAGTGGGAGGGCCAGGAGGGTGACATTAACCATCTCTTAGATTGCACCGAGTTTATACTCAAAAGATAAAGCCAAATTGCCTCTTGTTAATTGGTGATAGCACAAGTGAGCCAAGTCTGGGACCCAGAGTCGAAACAGGACCGGCTCGCTAGGGCCCGTTTCCCTCACACCAGCCGCTGCAGTTGGAGTGCTTATCTAGGGGAGAAGGGTAGCGGGGCTGCTGCTGGGGTTCTCCTTTTCCTCAGTCGCCCAGATTGCGGCCAGCAGAGCAGTTTTCCCTAGCCGAAGGAGGCTGGATGGTGACGCTCAGCCCTGAGTCGGCGGGTTCCAGCGGACTTGCGCTCAGGGTCTCCACCCTGGGAGGTGCAGCGGCGCTCAGCTCCGGACTCAAGAGACGCGGGTCCTCTGGAACTGCGGACTCCGGATCACAGCTTCATCCACTTGCAGCTCACAGCCAGGAGCTCCAGATTAAAGAGAGAGAGAAAAGGATGGAGAAAAGGGAGGAGGATGTCTAATCCCACTCACCGGGAAGTCGGGCACGTGGCACAGGTTGGGCCACTTCTAGACCCTCTCTGGGCTCACCTCTTTGGGAAGGGTGGCTTGTAGCACCCATTCCAACTCCTCATTGGCAACAGAATGCCTACCCAATTTAAGCGCTTCCTTCGAATTTCCCCACAATTCTCAAGCCTCAGGAACTGCTACCCTCCTACTTTCGGGTGAGGAAATGATCTTGGAGAAGTTGGGTGATTTGTCCAGAGTGTCGCAGCTAATAATGAAATGAGGTTTGTGTAACCCTAAAAGGCAGGCTTCAGCGCACAACTCCTGAATCTACATCACGCTGCTTGCCCCTGGGCCAAGGCTGCAGGGCAGAGAAAGCTGGAACAAACGACCGTGTGACTTTCCCTTATCCCGACCCACGGCCTCGGGTGCGGAGAGACCACCCCAGTGCCAGCTGGCTCCCTATCTTGAAGAGGATAATCCCCGGTCTCCGGAGATCTCTTCTCCAGTGGGAGCAGGGTTTCGGGGAAATGTTCCTTTGTAGGATCCAGCGAGTGAATGGAGGATCTAGGAGGGAAAGCGGCAGCCGGTGGAGTGGGCCAGCGATGTAGCTAGTCCATCCCTGCGGGCGTCCACGTGGTGGGTGTGTGGCACTTTCATTCAAACTTTGGGGAGTTCTCGGTTTGGCGTCAGAGGTATGACCAATCAGCGTTCCGAGACGGGAATAAATTATGCAAATAGCCATCTGGCGATGGGTCAGATGACTCGAATACTTTAAAAAAGTACCTCTCCTAGAGCTCGCGGTGTGACAGCGGCGAGCCCCGACTTCGCGGAGGCTCCGGTAGAGCACCGGTCGGGCAGGGCAGCGCGTCCTTCCACCGGCTTCTTCCCCACGCCGCCGCGCCCAGCGCTACCAACCTTCCAGTTTCTCCTCCAGCTGTCCAGCCCATCACTTTCTGACCGAGATCTGGCTGCCCACTTCTAGGTTCTGGAGGTTTTAGTGGTTTAAAAAGAAAAACCAAAAAAGCATCAGCAACAACAAAAAAACCTGTTTGAGAGGAGGGGGCGTGGCAGGGAAGGATGCGAAACCGGGTTCTCCTGCTCTACTTCTGGAGCGTCTATTGTTGCTTCTCGGCGGGAAGTCTCACAACCTTAGGTCCCCAGGAATCGCTGCGAGGTAACGTGCATTTATTTTTTAATACTCTTCTTTCCACTTCTTTCCTGCGCTGGGCCCACAAATCCTGCGGACCCTTCTTCAGTCCTTTTGTGTCCCAACGAAATCCTTTCCTACTGCGCTGTGTTTTCCCCGGTGTCGGAGGCCACTTGTCTTGGTGCTTCGGGTAAGAGCATCAGCTAGCAAGCTATCCTGGAGGCTGCAGGCGAGCAGGGAGGGTACGTGGGCTGGAGGCGTCTCTTGCGCCTCCTCCCACTTTCATTAATCAGCTCTGTCCGGCAAGCTGAGCTGCCTTCCAGCCTCACTTAAATTATACCATGATTTAAACCTTGTCTTATCTTTGGAAGATAGAGACGCCAGAAAATTCTTAGAGGTCTAACTTCCGGTGCCTCTCCCCCACATCCTGCCTCCCTTCATCACTGCTTAGGTGTTTTGGAAGTTAAGGTGGCGACATGGCGGGCTTCAGATTGATAAGTGCTTGTAGGGGGACATCTGGTCTGTAACTTCCTCCCCAAATAATTTGTCCTCTTCTGCCCATTCCCCCAGTCTACCCCTTCCTTCTAGCATCTTTTTTCCTCTTTGGTTCTGTACAACTCTCTCACCGGAGGGGACCTGGCCTGGTGGAGTGAGGGTGGGGTCATCTAGAGCAGTGGAGGGTCCCAAGAACATTTAAACCAAGACTTACCACTACATTTAGTCTGCAGATAGTGCGCCAGAAGCTATGAGTCCATGTTAGTTTATGGGCACGTGGTAGCTTAAGTTGGAAGGAACAGGAAAAACCTACCTTCTCCTAGCCTGTTTCCAACTTGAGTGTTAGTTAGAAGCTTGGCTTGGGGTAGATGGCATCTCTAATTCCTTTCCTGAAGAATGATGACGTTCCTTTAAGTTCTGTGGTTCTGAGCATTTTGGGGTGGTGCCATTCATTTGAAAAGTGTGGCTGCATTTCAGAACCAGGAAGGAACTCTTGATGGTGGCGGAAGCCAGTGGAGAAAAGACTATGTGGCAGACTATCCTTGTGGGACCTGATCTCAGCAGTGGGAACTAATAAAAGAATTTTTTGTTTTGTTTTTCGAGACAGAGTTTCTCTGTGTAGCTTTGGAGCCTGTCCTGGTACTTGCTCTGTGAACCAGGCTGGCCTCAAACTCACAGTTATCCACCTACCTCTGTCTCCCAAGCGCTGGGATTAAAGGCGTGCGCCACCGCTCCCTGGCTAATAAAAGCATGTAAATGGTTCTCAGAGGGAGGCCGGAGAGGGAGGCCGAGGAGGGAGGCTCAAACTTCTGCTGAGGGAGGGTGGTACCTTTTAACATGTGCCCACGGGGAGCCTTAGTCTAGAACTTGACTCCTCAGCAAGGAGCTGAGCAATGAACCACAAGAACAATCTCAAAGGCTCAGAAGCCAAAGTGACCCTGCCCTTAAGTAGTAGGGACCAAGTTAGGCTGCAGTGGGGCCAGAGCAAGCCAGATGCCAGGGTGATCCTCCTTGTCCCTGTGGCTTCAGCTTCGGCTCCTTTTTTCTCCTAAGCTTTTCCATCTGTTCTCTGTGACCTGAACTGGTAATGTCTGTAGCTCACGTTTCTGTCAGTTGGGTCTTTAATTTCATGACAGCTAACCTGTGTTCTAGTCATGTGTCTTTCGGGTCATTTTCTGGATTTTATCCCTCTCACATCTGGCATATGTCCCCAAACCCTTGTATCTTCTTGGCCCATCTCAGGCACCACCTTCTATAGCTATGGTTTCTTTGCCCAATCCCTCCTTTTCCTCCTCTTCCTCCTCCTCCTTTTTTTATGGGAGGGGGAAGGAGGTAGTGTCTCACGCAGATGACTGAACTCAAACTCAATATGCAGCAGAGGTTGACCTCGAACAAGCATGGGCTACCACACCTGGTTTACAGGGTGCTGGGGATCAAACTCGGTCTTTTTTGCAGGCTAGGCAGCACTCAAGTGACCCAACTTCTTCCTAGCTTCCTTGTGTATGTATCCTTTCAGTACTGGAGATTAAATCTACGGTCTTAAGCGTGTACTCAAAGCTATCTACCACAGAGTGACATCCCTAGCCTTTTTTTTTAAAAAAATTATTTATTTTATACACACTGGTGCTTTTGCCTTCATATATGTCTGCTTGAGGGTGTTGGATCCTGTGGAACTGGAGTCACAGACAGTTGTGAGCTGCCATGTGGGTGCTAGGAATTGAACCCTGGTTCTCTGGAAGAGTAGTCAGTGCTCTTAACCGCTGAGCCATCTCTCCAGCCCCCATCCCTAGCCTTTTACAACTATTGTTTCTTATTAGTATTTAAAAATTTGAAACCAGGATTAGCTAAATTACGGAGATTTGCCTTCAGTTCATTCTATAGCTCAGACAGGTTTCCCATCTTCAATCTTCCTGCCCTCAGCCTTCCCAGTAGCAGGGAATTACAGCCTTGTGCCACCAGAACTGGTTCATCCTTCCGTGTTTAACTCTTGGGTGGATTAAGCTCCTGGATGTTCATTTGGTATCTCCCTGTGACTTCTGGGTAACGGGAGAGTACATTCTGTTTCCCTAATCCGTCACCAAGACAGGATTACTCCGATGGTTGAGTGAGTGATGATGGGGGTCAACTAGTAATTATCTTAAATGATGGTGCCTACCTGGTGTCACATGGCCATAGCGGCCATTAGTGCTGTCCTGGGAGCAAGGAAAGGCAACGCTGTAAGTTACAGAGAGTTGGAAGGAGCCGCTTGACTGTTGTGGGGGAATTTTCCCACCTGTTGCCCCTGCAAAGAACCCCAAGAATGTGTAAGGACCTTGAAGTAAGCGTTGGATCAAAGTGGGAGCACCGGGGAAGCTGCTTGTCCAGTGGGTCAATACCCTTTTGCCTGCAATTGCAAAATCCCAGATCTCTCAAAACTGCAGAGTTTGCTGGGAAGTTGTGCGGCAGGAACCTGACCTTACTTGCTCTCACCTCAGCTGGAGGCAAACCTGGATAGAAAGCTATTTGTAATCTTTGTATCTTTTTTTTTCTGTAGAGTGTGAGTTGTCCTATGTTTCTCTGCAGAGATATTAGTGCATTTGATCCGGGGGGGGGTACCCCAGACTCTACTGGAACTGTCATGTAATAAATATGTGGTATGTTCCACAATGCTTGCCTTCTCCCTCTGATGTCACTGTCCCCCTCTCTGTCACTGTCTTCCCGTCTCCCAGTCTTGCTATAAAATTCAGGTTGGCCTGGAATTCACTATGTCACCCATGCTGGTCTCAAACTCATAGTAGTCCTTTTGCTTCAGCCTCCCGAGTTCTGAGGTTATAGGCTATAGGTGTGAGCTATCAGGCTTAGGTAAGAGAGAGAGAGAGAGANAGAGAGAGAATGAATTCAGACTTGGAACTCTCTCTTTGGCCCATGCTAGCCTAGACTTTACAATCATCCTGCCTCCACCTGGTTCTGCCTCAAGAATACTGGAAATGCAGGCATACACCATTGTGCCTGGCCATAAAGATTTTGTTTTTAAATATGAAAATTTCTAAATTCTTGACTCAACTAGTCTTAAGCATTTCAGGCAAAGAAAACCCACACTCCAAAGGTAGGAATTTGAGGGAGGGAAGAAAGGAAAGAAAATCAGTCTGGTGGGGAAGAGTAAAGGAAAGGAAGAAAGGAAAGAAAATCAGTCTGGTGGGGAAGAGTAAAGGAAAGGAAGAAAGGCGGCTACTTATTTCTGAGCAACAGAATTCAGTCCAAATGACTAATTAATACTCGCGGAGGACGGTTATGATACCAGATTTACAGTAGCTTCAGTTACTTCATGGCTACTTCGTACCTGCAATTTTGCTACTGTTATAAATCTTCGTGTAAATATCTGACTCTCAGGTTGAGAACCGCTGCCGAAGAAGGCAAAGAGGAAACACCTAGTAGTTGTGAAAACTAAAACCCAAACGACAAGTAATGCGCTCAAGACTGAACTAGAAGTCACTGCCCCAGCCACCAGAAGGATTTACGCTGTTCTTCCTCCCCAGATGAACATCGTAAGCCCACCAGAGTACCAGCTGCTGCCAAACCCTCTGTGGTTTTTAACATCCGCACTTCTAAGGACCCAGAGCATGAAGGGTGCAATCTCTCCCTTGGTGACAGCCAACTCTTGGAAGACTGTGGCTTCAACATGACAGCCAAAACCTTTTTCATCATTCATGGATGGACGGTGAGCCCGGGAGGGGGTTCTGCAGCTTTTTATAAGATTTGATTCCTTTTGTTTTGGTCAATTAAAAAGAATACTGGTGCTTCCAGATTCCAAACCCTCTCCCCCCCTTTCCTTGTGGGCTGCTTGTATTTCAGACAGCTGTGAAGAATGTAATGGGCGCTTCTCAGAGGGGGCAATCTGGGCTCAGCAGGGTGGCATTTAGAGCTGGCATGCAATGGGCTTTCAGAAAGTGGTTCTCCTGAGGCCAGCAGCCCAACTCCCTTAGCTCTGAAGGATCTCTAATTATGCTTAATTACATTGGCCAACCACTGCCTTGGGGGGGGCATCCTGCGCTTAGAGCAGAGCTGAACTTAACGGGCTCAGAGGCTCGGAAGGGCCAGCTGGCCTGGCTGGCTGGCTTCTATTGGCATGCTGCCCTCCTGTTTGCATAGAGATGTGGCCCCGTTTAAAGGCACTGGGGCTCTTTCTGTGCCCTAGCTGAGCAATTTCCATTGAAAGGCCCATGACAAACTTCAACAAAAAAGGGCTTTAACACTCAGCTTCAGAAACTCTTGGCCAGCAAGGGATTTGTCCATTCATAGAAAGGCAGTCTGTAAGAAAATGGCACTATTAAGGGAGCAGATTTCTGCCTCGACTAATTGGGAGGGGACGTTCTCCCTCTTAATGATGAGAAATTCATATCCGTTACATTCTTGCTGGGTCTTTAGATCTACCGTCAGCAGTTGGGGTTGGGAGTCAGGAAGGTAGGAGTCTTCCTTCCTATAGTGATGACCGAGGGCCTGTCTGTCTGTCTTCATCCCTCAGGACACAAGTGGAATCTCACATTTGAATTTCTCTAAGGTCCTCCCTGCTGTCAAAATGCAAATACTAACTGCCTGTAGCTTACAAATGGGGAGCATTCCAGAAAAGTTCTTTTGTAATGTGTTTGGAACTTGGAATGGTAGTTTCCCATAGAAGCAAGTTGTAAATAGTGTTTGGGTTCCCAGGCTAAGCACAGACAATCTATTTATTTGATAATGTACGTGTGGATAGGTTTACAACTGCCTCTACTCACCATGTAGAATGTTGCTTTGGTGGGAAAATGTGTTCTGAGTTCTAATTTGGGATTCCAGGGGTGGATTTTTCTTACGCTGGGGTCAAGAGGATGGTAGAGATGGGTTGTGGGAAGGCATCATTTGTTAGCTTGGTGTTTGCCTAAGTGACAGTGTGTTTCTAAGGGAGGAGCTAATTCTCCAAGGCAACCTTCACTAACTCCTTAAAGGACAAACCAGGCCACTTACCTCACTGTGACAGGGATTCAGACTAACCTCTTGCCATTATCACCACCAATACCCCTGTAGCAGACAGAAGGGCACAGGATAGCACGGCACATCAGCTGTGAGACATCTGATGGGAAATCAGAGACCTGCAGAGCAAAAGGGGGAGAGAAAGCATCAGGCCTTTCTGCCTCTCGCCAGCTTGCACATGGGCAGGAGGCTTCCTTCCTTCAGCAGCCACTGCGAAGGACCGGCCAGATGGGGAGAGGATCATGGGATCACGGAAGTCCAGAAGGAGAATTAGAAGGAAAATAATCTTTCTATTTTCTTTGCAGTTGAGTGGCATGTTGGAAAAATGGCTGTATAAACTTGTGTCGGCCCTGCAGACGAGAGAGAAAGATGCCAATGTCGTGGTGGTTGACTGGCTGCCCTTGGCTCACCAGCTGTACACAGATGCAGTCAATAACACCAGGGTGGTGGGACAGAGAGTGGCCGGGATGCTTGACTGGTTGCAGGTAAGCAGGGATAAAGGGAGCTATCTTTTACTAGGGTTTCCCCTCCCCCTGACAGGATCTTGAGCCTGCATTGACTTAGGAAATGCGGAGCATATGTTGTTACCGTGAACTCTGAGGATGATCAGAGTCCCCAGCATCACTATTTTTGCTGAATTAAAGCACTGTATGAACGACTTCAAAGCCTGTTTGAGAGCCTTGTAATGATTGATAGAGCTCTGGATTTTTCTGTTCCCTATTTGCCGTAGGAAAAAAGTGTCTTGTGGGAGACTAGTTCCCGACCTTGGAAGCTGGTACCCTTAGGGTTGTTGAGAATGGCCTGGAGCCAGGTCTGGTTTTCCATCTTGCCTTTGGAGGGTGGCCGTGCAAAGGAACGGGAAGGAGGCTGCTTCAAATAGATCATCAGCTGCATTCTTTAAAACAGTGTGTGCAAAGCAGATCTTGAGGTCTTCATTTACTTTTTATAATTTAACCATTTTCCCGAGACCAGACTTAGCAGGCAGGAGGGACAAAAGGTCTATGGACAAAGTGACCCTAGATGTTGAGCATTTCCAGCCCGACTTTCCCTTCATCCGGGAATCTTATGGCTCCTGACAGAATCTTGGGCAAGATTTGTGAGCTGTCCTTGTTTGCTCTGGGGTGCTGGAAAGAGTGTCTTCTGATCCATGGGGCAAAGCCTCACCTCAGCTCAGTCCTTGCCCTCCCCAGCTGAGTACTCTGAAAGGGGTCACTTCTCCAACTGTGGGGTGCAGGTAGCAAAGACTCAGAAGCTTCTGGGGGTACAGTAGAGGTGAAAAGAGTACTGGCAGGGAGCAGGTCACTGCGGTGATGGCTGGCACTTTGGTCTGCTGAGGGTATGGTATCTTTGACCTCTACAATGATCCATTCGTGACCTCTACATCCTGCCCTAAAGAAAGGAAACTGTGTAGGGAAGTTTGCAGAGGAAGGCTCAGGTATACTTCCTGTGGTCCTAGCTTTCACCCTGCCCCTTGGCATTTCAAGTGCCACCAAGTCCTTTAGAACTCCCTGTCCCTGGTGTGGACCATCCATATTGCATGCCAGCAACACTGGTGATGCTGCAGGGATTCTTAGGCCTGTGACCCCTGCGACACTTCTATTATGATGGACAAGCTGAATTGTTGGTGGCCCTGGAGGCTCAGGACTACACTCTGTAGCTCATGCTCCTTGATGACTTTTTTCAGGAGAAGGAAGAGTTTTCTCTTGGGAACGTTCACTTGATTGGCTATAGCCTTGGAGCGCATGTGGCTGGATATGTTGGCAACTTTGTGAAAGGAACAGTAGGCAGAATAACAGGTAAGATCTGCTTCCACCATATGTGTATATGAGCTGTGTTGGCCATGCCCATCCAGATGTATGGATGAGCTGTGTTAGCCATGCCCTTCTATGTGTATATATGAGATG
>JAQHUG010000004.1:15147599-15163559 GCA_028555095.1 Dicrostonyx torquatus
TGTATGAGCTGTGTTAGCCATGCCCATCCAGATGTATGTGTGAGCTGTGTTAGCCATGCCCTTCTATGTGTAATATGAGCTGTGTTAGCCATGCCCTTCTATGTGTATATATGAGCTGTGTTAGCTATACCCTTCCAGATGTTATGTATGAGCTGTATTAGCCATACCCTTCCATGTATGAGTTGTGTTAGCCATGCCTTTCAGATTTTCTCCTTCCTGGGAGAAATTCAAGGTGGGGAAATCTCAACGTCATCGAGCAATAGGGAGCACAGCTTGGAAATCCCTGGTCTAGTTCAAGAGGGGAGGACACAGGCAAAGGTGAGCCAGTTTGCTCAGGGACAAATAGCTAAGAACTAAAGAGCAGAGGCCAAAAGGGAACCTGGGCTTCCAAGCTTCTGAGTGTTCATTTTTGGTTCACACATAAGATTTGAGATATGAGTGGTAGAATTTGAATCCTGCCTCTGGTTTATATTTCATCAACCAATAGCTTCTTCCCATGGCTAAGGTTGCATCTTTATCTTGACAGTTACTGTTTAGAATGAGTGGTTGAATTTTGTAATTAAAGAGACTTTTCTGATATTGCTATCCAGGTATGCAACAGAAAATAGGGTTTTTCTGTATTGGAAATCACAGCAGAGTGAAGTTTTAAAGCTTGAATTTGGACTAAATTATTTAATGATTATGAAAGATGTCAAAGATATTTTATCCATTTTGGGGATCTTTAGGTACACAACAGAGCTTCCTCTAGACTAAAATTGTTGGTAAATTTGTTGCCCTGACCTGTTTTTTTCCTCCCGGCATTCTTTTATAGGCATTAACCCCTAGCTCCCTTCTGATTCCTAATAATATTAAGAATGATGTCCTATATTGCATTCTGTTACTGTAACTGAATGGCACAGACTGGACAAGTTATAATGCATAGGAGACCTTTTTTCTTCCTGGCATCTTCTTGCTGAATGATAATATGGTAGGGGTATCACATGATCAGACAGAACAAGCCTGCTAGCTGAGATCATTCTTTCTCTTATAAAACCATCAGCATCATGTTGGAAACACCACTGAGATGACTTTACCTAATGCTAACTGGCTCTTAAACATCTCACCTCCAAATAGCATAAGTTATCGATAAGAGGATGGAGACCACAGCTTGTGTGTGGTCCTCAGGGAGTGATGCCACTCTGCAGAGGCCACAGGGGTGCTAAGCTTGGGGTCTAGATGAGATCTGAGTTCCAGTCTTGCTTGGCTGGAGGGTGTGGGGCTTGCTGCGAACAGCTTCAGAGAGCAGTCTGTGGTGTGGTAGGGGAGAGGTCATGTATTCATAACTGAACTTGTGTCCAGATAGTTATTAGCAATAAGCAAGTGGGTGGATTCCTTTAAGAAACATACATGAGGCACACATGCTGTGCAGGCTATAGGATAGATGCTATTTAATGTCCAATCCTCAAGCACACGGTACTTCCTCCATGCTATCTCTAAGCCATGCAGTAACTTTGCAGTTTTCACAGTTGGGGGAAGGAGGTCCGGATGATTAAACAATGAACCCAATATCTTGCATACTATAAGAAGCAGGTCTGGGAGTCAGTCCAGGTTACTGGGCTGCAGGGCCTGCCCTTGGCTACTATCTAAAAGTACAGATAAAATGCATAATAAAGAGTAGACCATGTCACTTTTCTCCTGAGCTTGTGGGCCAGGGATGTGTGTCACGTAGTCCGAGCAGGGAGCTGGGTAGGTGAAGTCTCCCACTGGCCTGTGAGGCCCCCTCAGCTGTCGGCATTCCTCCAGCACAGCTTCGTTTCCATGGAGCTGCCCGTCTGGTGGGGACCTTTGTCTGTTCCCAGCAAAGAGTCCCTCTCTTGTATTGGTTGCAAAGCATAATGTTCCCCCTCTTCTTTTCCTCTTCGGTGCACAGAGTGAGAGGCAGGGAGAAGTTTCTGTGTCATACTACGGCCCTTGTAGCCTATGCAGTAGGCCATTGTAGGCTATTCTGGAAGGGCATACTGTCCTGCCATCTTTCTTCTGGTCCTGGACTAGGGCTGAGTGCCAAGTATCCTGGGATCCTTTTCTGCCATGGTCACCCATAAAATCATCCTAAATTCTGTAACTTTCTGGTTTTAGCCTCTACCAGTTTCCGTGAGTAATGAGCCCTAATTTGTTCACTTTACCTGTAAAACAGTTACCTTCACCCTCTCATGTGGCTCCCAGTGAACTCACTCGTTCTTGGTGCTGGATCTGGGGAACATGGTTCTGTTACCCATTGCCTCCTTAAGTCACGGATTTGCTGGGTATTGCGACGATTGCTTTAATCCCAGCAGAAACAGGCAGGCCTCTAAGAGTTAGAGACCAGTGTGGTTTACATAGTGAGTGTTCTACATATGTGGGACATACAGGTGGACAGAGGCCAGGCCCCTGCTCCACAGAGAGGTTGAAGAGAAGGGCCTCATGTCTTAAAAGCAGGAATACAAACCCTCTGTTTTGGGACAGACAGAGTTCTGCTGTT
Source organism: Dicrostonyx torquatus (assembly GCA_028555095.1). Classification (NCBI taxonomy): domain Eukaryota; kingdom Metazoa; phylum Chordata; class Mammalia; order Rodentia; family Cricetidae; genus Dicrostonyx; species Dicrostonyx torquatus. The sequence continues at coordinate 15,150,097 of JAQHUG010000004.1, forward strand.
GAAGGTACCTAGGGGCAGATGGCTGGGATGAGTGGCTTGGGTCAGGAGCCGAGTTTATTCTAGATCTGCTCTAGTTCTCACTCCTGTGGTTCCCCAGAGCTGATGGCGGGGTAAATCTTGTGGTTAGGCTGACAGAGGCATCGGGGCTTCAGAAAAAAAAAAATGTAGGTTCTATAATTATAGGACTTCATTCCGGTGGTGGCATATTGGATCAACCACATATGGGTTCCTTATTTATTTTTTTTCCCCCCAGGCTTTCTACATCTGAATTTGGCTGCTGGGTTCAAAGAGCATCTTCATTCTGCAGACTTGGACTCTAAGTCAAGACTCAATGCCTTGATGCTTCTGACTAAGTCCATCTTGGCTTTCTTTGCTGCAGGTCTGGATCCCGCAGGACCCATGTTTGAAACAGTGGACATCAACAGGAGGCTGTCTCCGGATGATGCAGACTTTGTGGATGTCCTGCACACCTACACAGTCTCCATTGGCGTGAGCATTGGGATTCGGAAGCCCGTGGGTCACATTGACATCTATCCCAATGGGGGCGACTTTCAGCCAGGCTGTGGATTCAATGATGTCTTTGGATCTTTAGCATATGGAAGTGAGTTTGTACTTAATCTGCCTTGTGTTTGGTTCCCTCCATCCATCTTCTAAGTCATCCAGAGCTGTCAGTGCAGCCGGCACAGTTTACGTCATCATTCATGTCTCTTCCCACAGTGCTGAGTCATGCCTGTTAACGTTCATCTGCTGGCTAATATTTCCCAGTCACAGTTATTGATTCATTTTCTTTTATTATGAGACAGGCTCTCACTATGTAGTCCTCACTGGCCTGTGACTTGATATGAAGACCAGGCTGGGCTTTAATTTACAGAGTTCTGCCTCCCACGGCCTCCTGAGTGCTGGGATTAAATACATGCGCTACCATGCCCAGCCTTCATTTCTGGTATTACTATTCAGACAAATGTTAAGACTTAGCAACTCTACCATACAGCTTCTCTTTAATACTCTATTTTACTCTTTTTTTCATTTCTTTTCTTTTTTTTTTGAGGCAGGATCTCTCTCTGTTGTATTTGCTGAACTGGAGCTTGCTATGTAGAATAGGCTAGTCTTGAACTCACAGAGGCTCTTCAATCTCTGCTTGGGAATGCTGAGAATAAAGGAGCGTGCCACCATTCCTGGTCTTCTATTTAACTCTTAGTGTATGGATTATCTTCCCTTCCTTTCTTTGAGTGTGTTAGCATTGCCTTCCCTCACAGAGTAGATAATTAGATGGCTGGAACGGTCTTAAATTCCTCTGTATGTTAATAGGCACTTGGAATATCACTGAGCCTCTCTATTAATGAGCGTACACCACCTGCCTCAATAAAACTATCCCATACAGCGACTACGGACTGAGTGGTGGAGTCATCCAGAAGTGGTTCATTCCGTGTGCTCTCTGTCTCCCTGTTTCCTCAGTGATCACAGAAGCGGCGAAATGTGAGCATGAGCGAGCCGTACACCTCTTTGTCGATTCCCTGGTGAATCAGGACAAACCGAGCTTCGCCTTCCAGTGCACGGACTCCAACCGCTTCAAAAAGGGGATCTGTCTCAGCTGCCGGAAGAACCGCTGTAATAGCATTGGCTACAATGCTAAGAAAATGAGGAAGAAGAGGAACAGCAAAATGTACTTAAAAACCCGGGCTGGCATGCCTTTCAGAGGTAACTTACTTTCAGGCTCCCAGCTACCCCGTAATCCTTTTCTTCCTTTATACTTTCTAGCAGAACAGGGCATGTAGCAGCCCAGAGCTGTGGTCTATGTTATTAAAAATCAGATTACATTGTGCATGCCCTTGTAAAGTGGCTCCTTTAGGAATCCAGGGTAAGGACCCCTTTTGTGATATAAATGCTACCCCATAATTATCAGTATCAATATCTCAGAGTTCTATGTCAGTGTTCAGCAGATGGGCAGCGAAAGTACACAGAAGCCCAAAGCAGTAGTTTTTACTTCTATAACATGCTTATGGTATTTTGTAAAACGGTATTTTATAAATGAAAACCCTGAGACCTAGAGAGGTCTATACTTTAGTCCTTAATCCCGTGTCACACTGTAGAAAACAAATAGCCCCAAATCCCCAAATATCTGACCCTCCAAGTTCAGGACACTTCTGCACTGGTTCCTTATGCTATCAGGCAGAATAAGACCAGCGCCCGGTTAAGGCTAGCCAGGACCAACAGGATGCTTTGTTTCTAAACTTCAGTGTGCTGTGTGACTCTTGAGATGACAAGCAAGGCTCACGAAGGCCTTTGTTCTGTCGCCCATGCAGTTTACCATTATCAGATGAAAGTCCACATCTTCAGGTTCAAGAGCAGCGGAGACATCCAGCCCACCTTCCACATCACCCTGTATGGCACTAACGCGGACTCCCAGACCATGCCCTTGCAAGTGTAAGTGTGAACAGTCTCTGCAACTTCCGTTCAGGATGGAGAACTAGTTAGTCTGAGCTTGAGAGTGCAAGCAAGACGTTGGAAGAAGTCCAGGAGAGTCAAGACTGCTTGCCCAGGGGAGGAGCTGGGTGGTTTCTAGCTGGGATCTGTATCTCCTCTTTCCTCTCGTCTACATGTGTTCTCCTTCAAGTCCTTGACTCAGAGGGTTTCAGGGAGAGAAGCTCCCAAGATGAATCAGCTGCGTGAGAGAAAGTGCTGGATCAGCCGTGCAGAAACTGCTGTTTCATCTCAGGCCACGCCTGATACCTGAGGCCTTAGGGACCCGGGAACTCTATGAACGTCATCCCTGGATCTTCTGTAGTGATCATCTGTGGGAGGGGTACATGGAGGTCTGGAGAGATTTGTTCAGTTCCCACCAGGCACAGAGCATCATGTTAAGTGATGTCATTGTGAAGAAATATCAGAGCCAGGTGTGGCAGTGCAGCCGGGATCCCAGCACTTGGGGAGGCTGTGGCAGGGAGAATTGCGAGGTCTGGGCTCAGTTAGAGAAATTCACTGAGATCTTGTCCACAAACAAATATAAGGGACAAAAAAGATGGGGGGGGGGAAGGAGGCCGCGAGAGTCATGCTGTATGGGCTTAAGGTCTTGCTGGAAGACAAGGTTTGGGCATCCGCAGTTGCTAACGTGATCCACACGGCAAGGCAGTTCATGTGAAGTGGGAGAGGAGGCAGGAAGACAGGGAAGGAAGGAGGGAGAGAGAAAGGGAAACCGCTGCCTCTTGGCTGAGGAACAGCTTGCTTGTGTCAGGAAGGCCAATATTTGTGTTTTTTCTTTTCTACTCTCCCGTGGCACTGTCTCTTAGGAATTAGTGGCACAAAGGGACCGCTGCCCAGGAATGGTTTTGATAAGAAGTTAGGCACTTTGGGCAAAGTTATCTGTCAGCGTAGAGTGCAACTCAGCTTCCTGCGTGGTCCTGTGAAGTGGGGACTTGGAGGGCATGAGGTGGGCGGATTGTGTCAGTTTCCCAAGGCGGGAGGGGAAGGAGATGAGCTTCTCTCTCACCTTACAGAGTAGAGAAGATCTGGCTGAATGCCACCAACACCTTCCTGGTCTACACGGAGGAGGACTTGGGTGATCTCTTGAAGATCAGACTTACCTGGGAGGGGATATCTCGTTCCTGGCTCAACCTGTGGAATGAGCTTCGCGCCTACCTGTCTCAACCCAGTGACCCCTCGAGGGAGCTGCACGTCCGAAGGATTCGTGTCAAGTCTGGGGAAACCCAGCGCAAGTAAGTGTTCCTGTCCTTCTTGGCCTTTGGGAGACAAGGGTTCAGCTCTTCTGCATTTCCTCCTTTGTACAAGTAATACCCAGAGCCCTCTGCCCCCAGCTAAACTTCACCTATCTTTGCAAGGGCTATGACTCCCAGATAAGGGCTTCTGGAAACGGTGGTGCATCTTATGTCCTGACCACAGCCCCCAGGAGGAGGGGTGGGAAGGGGCTGTCTGGAGCTCAGTGCCTGCTCTGTTTGCCAAGTCCTGTGCCGGCCCAGAGGAAGAGGCCTTCCCCTGGACGGGGCTCTCTGCGTGTGCTGTGTTGATGGGCAAACTGGAGCATCTGGGCACACAGTGAAGTCTTCCACAAGACCTAGCCCTTCTGAGCCCGCTTCTCAGAGTGTTGTCAAGTCTCCTCCAGAGGCCCTGAGTCCTGCTGCTCACTTGGGGTTGTGGCTTCCATTGGCAAAGAACTCTCTATGCTGTGCCAGCTGGCAACCTTTGAGTCCTTTGAACCCAAACTGGGAGATCCAGACCTTTGTATGTCAACTCTTGTTTCTGAGTCCTAACTCTGCTAAGAAGGGCGTGAAGCCAGTGTGGCTCTGGAGATGTTCTTCAGCAGAGGGGAGTTTCCTTCCCCGACCTTTGCAGTGGCCGCCATTAGCCTCAGGCTGGATGAAGCGGCCTACATCCTTTTTGTCTTTCCTCTGACATTGTCTCCACTATAATTCTTCCTGTGTCTTGTTTGCGTCTATTGTCCTTGGCCAAGCTGGCAGCAGAGGGAGTGAACTGGCACTTTGGATCCTTTCCTAGAGTGTATTCTAGGAACCTGTGTCTTGGGGAGTTTTTGAGTGGGGAGCTGTTAGAGCCTAGGCTATGATCTCCAGAATTGTACCTGATTTCTTCCCCGGAACCCTTAGGTGCGGGCTGGGCTGAAGGTGTGACCACAGAAGCACAGTCATTATCATAAACAATTTCAAATAGAGTAAACACTCATTAAATCACCTTTGAGACTTATCAAGTATAAGCAGTTTCCCAAATCGTGTTCAGATAGAAGATTGCGAAACTCGCAGAAACATTTGGAGTCAATTCTGTGCCTTCCTCTCTGCCCTCAACTTCCCTTCTTCCAAACCACATAGAATGAAATATTTGCCTTAATGAACTAGTGGTGGTGTGGATCCCTCCTTTATGCTTCTATGCCCATCAGTACCTTTGTTTATACCCACTAGCAGTATGTAGGATTGTTTTAGATGAATCCAGGTTTCCCATGATTGGACACACTGTTTTATGAGTTGGTTTTAAACATTCAGATGTCTGTGGGCTATATCCAATAACTTTAGATATGGCCTGTTGATAGTTAATGCTTCAAGGTGGTTGGACTAGTTTTCAATCATGGCTCCAGCATCATAGCTTCCCTCTTTTCTTTCCTCTCCCGTGGTGGGACACTGTTGCCATCCAGGTGGGAGCAGCTTTTCAGACATTGTGTTAATTTGTATTTTTTGATCATGAGTGAGGTAAGCTATCTTTTTGCAGGTTTATAAATATGTAGGCCCAAAGGTGCTTCGACTCCCCCAGGAAAGGTCCAGAATATGGTCTTTTCCCTGCCTCAGCATCGGGGTGAAATATCCCACACAGTGTTGGGTCATCAGTGTGGCAATCACATCACCAAGGCTGTGTGGTTCAGCCACAAGCTATTGCTTCCCACAAACTGTTAAGAAATGGTGATTATCAGACCTTTGACCCTTTCTATGCTTCTGGCTGGCCATGACCCGAACCTTGTTTTTAAAGATTTAATCTAAAAATTTAAATTACGTGTGTGCATGTGTGTGCGTGTGTAGGTATGTGCACCTGAGTGCTGGTACCCACAGAGTCTAGAAGAGGACATCTGGAGTTACAGGTGGCTGTGAGCCGTTCCACCTGGGTACTGAGAACAGAATTCTGGTCTTCTGCAGGTGCAGTTTGTGCTCTCAACTGTTGAGTCATCTCTCTAGTCCAAACCTTTGATTTTGACATGTATTTGAGTTCCGAGTACTTTTGTCATTGAGTATTTCATAGCAGTGTCTTATAGGGACCTTGAGTCTGGTGGGGAGGCTGACCATTGATCTCAAAACCCCTAAACAGTTTCAAGCAGCGTAACTTATTGCAAAGCAGAACAAAACTTTAATTTTAAAGTCCATCTCGTAAGCAATGACAATTACCAAAGCAACATTCATGTAAAGATATGCCTTTGTACTAAGGTGCAGAGTGGTCAAGTTCATAGGGACTTTGATAGGGATGGGAGCTTCCAAGAGGTCATGGCCCCAAACAGCAGGCAGCCTTGTAGGAAGATAGAGAAGAAAAGCAGGAAATGTGTGATCGAGCTGCATGAGACTGAATCATAAAGCAAGATACATGCTGCAGTCCTGCATCAGGGATGGGCAGTCCTGCATCAGTGATGGGCAGTACTGCACCAGGGATGGGCAGTGCTGCACCAGGGATGGGCAGTCCTACATCAGTGATGGACAGTCCTGCACCAGGGATGGGCAGTCCTGCATCAGAGATGGGCAGTCCTGCACCAGGGATGGGTAGTGCTGCATCAGGGATGGGCAGTACTGCACCAGGAATGGACAGTCCTGTATCAGAGATGGGCAGTCCTACATCAGAGATGAGCAGTACTGCACCAGGGATGGGCAATGTTGCATCAGGGATGGGCAGTCCAGCATCAGAGATGGGCAGTCCTACATCAGTGATAGATAGTCTAGCATCAGGGATGGGCAGTCCAGCATCAGAGATGGGCAGTCCTGCACCAGTGATAGATAGTCTAGCATCAGGGATGGGCAGTCCTGCATCGGAGATGGGCAGTCCTGCATCAGTGATGGGCTGTCCTACAGCATGAATGGGCAGTGCTGTATCAGGAATGGGCAGTCCTGCAGCAGGGATGGGCAGTCCTGCAGGCTCTGGAGTGCATATAACATGCTGAAAGTTTCTCTTTTCCTTTCCCGTTTGTGTTGAATCCAGAAAGCACTGTCTAGATCTAGTTTTGGTTACAACAGTGGCTTCTTTTTCTTTTAGAATGACATTTTGTGCTCAAGACCCTAAGCAGACTAGCATCTCTCCTGGCCAAGACCTGTGGTTTCACAAATGTCGGGATGGCTGGAGAATGAAGAATGAAACCAGGTAACTTGCAAATGGCCACGGACAGAAAGTCCCTCATTTATAAAACCCACCTGGTGGAGGGTGAAAGACAAACACCTAAAATATCAGGCCTCAGAGAATGTGACTGTCCCTTGATGTCTTATCCTCTAGGTGCTCACTGTGCATGTACACAAAATCCCAGCATTGGTGACCATTTCCCCTCACCTTAGGTTAGTGATTCCTCCATAGTGAGCGGGGCTGGGGAGAAGTCTCGTTTCCTACCTTCTGCCACCCAGCTGCAGTCAGTAGGGCGAAAGGGAGGATTATTAGATTTTGTTAGATTTCTTTGGAAACCAGGTTGGTATGGGCGGACCTTAGCTGGCCTAATTCTCCCCACTTTTGAAGTACGGGATTGCTTGTGTGTAGAACCAAGTGAGATAACAGAGAGGCTGGCTGTCCTGTGTCACCACACTGCTCTGTGTGGAACCCCATGGATTCAGGTGGAGGAAGGTCTACGTCACTGTGTGGGGCAGTGGGATCCCCGGTAGAGCCTATCTCATGCCATTTAAACCCAAATCATTCTAAGGATGAGGATGACTGTCTCTCTAGCCACTCTCTCCTCCTGCCCCTTGTCTACAGCAGAGGACTGGATGATGGTCATGCTGTGGAATGATGGGCTTGCAGCATGTGCCTGCCTGCATCCAGAGACTTACGGAGACAATTTTATCGACACTCTCAGGAGGCAGGTGTTCTGATCTCTGGGGACACTGAGAAAACTGAGGCTTGGGAAAATGAAGTCTCTTTCCCAAGATTCCCTAGTGCGTGATGGGTCATTTTCCACTAAAGCCTGCTCACTTCAGTAGGGAAGTTGCACCTGCTCAGATGAAGGTACTAATTATCAAGCAAGCCATTTGAGGGATTCCCTGTGATTAACCAGCTGCCTACCCAGCAGGCTTGACTGCACCCCACTCCCCGCCCCCAATCTGGCTTCTGTTAAGGAGCATCAGCGGATGCCAAGCTTGGTAAACACAGACTTGTGGGGTCTGAAGACTGCACCATTAAGGGCTGCAGTCTAGTGTGGGCTCATTTGATCTCCCTCTTATCATTATTTTAATTTTTCGTTTGTATTTAAATTGACCTCTTTCAAAGTACTTCTGCACACATTAATTTCGCTGATAGACAGTATACCCTGGAAGGGATGAGTTACTTCTTTTTTTATTTTAGAACTGCTCTAACTTAATATAACTTGGCTCACACTCTTTCTTAGGAAATAGGTGAGCCCTCTATTTTCACTCTAAGGCACAGGAAACAATAAATGAACACTAGGAAGTCCGGGCCTCCTTTGGCCCAGGCAGTGCTATTGGATTTCTCTCTTCTGACATAAATGTGTTCACCAATAAGGAGACTTGAGTTCAGAGAGCTCCTAGAGTTGAGAATAGGATTCAGGTCTCTTGACTCAACTCTTTCTCTTCCTGCCACAGGGGAATACGGTATGCTTCTAGATAAAGGCAAAGAAGTGTGATGGTCCTCCTCACACTTGTGTGTGTGTGTGTGTGTTGGGCAAAACACATGAATGCATTGGCTGTGACAGGTGCACCTAGCAGCCCAGACAGGCTCCTGTGGGTGTTTTTCACAGGGAAATTTTCCATTGCTCCTAAAGGCAAATCAGTAAAACGGCCTGCCTGAGTGCAGTCTCAATTCACATCTTGGTAGATATACCTTGGCACAGGTTTGCCCGTTTGCAGGTGAGTGAGCTAACACTATATTTGCATGGTTCCTTCCAGTTCGTTTGTGGAGCTGGCCTGAGCGCCCAGGAAGCCCTGAAGCCCACACCCGCCTACAGCCCGCTGTCCATACACATGGAGGAAAGTTACTGCTGAAGACCCACTGGATGGAAGACCTCAGCCTTGGCGCTGGAGCCCCAGGAGGACCAAGTCTTCTCCCAGAGAGACCCTCAGCCCCTTAGGAAGCTGCGTGCGATCACAGGAATGTCCAGAGCCCTGGTGCACTCTGGGCCACTCTCTCACTGTGGCTAGGTGAGCCCTGGCTTTTTCTAGCCACAGGCAACACAGGCTCGGAAGTGGCTTTGTGTGGAAGGTTGACAGATGCTTGGCCTCACTGAACCTTAGTGACAATCTTTCCCTGAAGACTCATACCACAGTGACAGACCTGTCAACAGATCAAGTTGATGCTAATGCCTAGTGTTCTCCCATGTGAGAATGACAGCTCCTGGTCCTAGTTTGGGTATGCCATCATGCTCCCCAGCTCGTCTTCTGAAGCTCACTCACTCTGTTGGCATTTTTCTTTTCACGGCATTCATATTCATACTTTGATTGAGCAAACGTTTATTGAGCCCTTCAACTAATTACCACAGGGCAGTAGACACATGACTCAACCTTTGCATTTGGAACCAATGGGATCAGGAGCTCTGGAATCAGAGTTCACTGGCCCAGGGATATGGGTCTACAGGTTATGGCCCACAGGTATGCCTGTGGTAAAGACAGCTGGGGCTGAGGCTACCGGCTGAAAGAGCTGGGGAGTTGAGGCCTGTGTGCCATTTCCTCTAAGGGCCATGCTTGATCAGCAGCAAGCAGAAAATCATGCATGGTGGCCACAGTGGTGGAGCAAAGTGGCCGCTGTGTAGGGAGCTAGACAGCATTGCATGTCTTCTACGCGCCTGCTGTGCAGAAACCGCCCACCCTTGACAGAGCTGGTGCTAACCTTTGATACAGTGTTCTCTCTTCCAGGAAACAGGTTTCCTAGCAGCGCCGTCTCTGTGGTAAGCTCCTGGGAGAAGCCTCCTGGTTTAGGTCTTAATGTGAACTAATAAATGTGCTACCCGAGACACCCTTCTGTAGTTTCTAGACAGCTTGTGTGTGTGTCACCTAATCAGAGTGCGGGACAGCCGGTATTATTCTTGTTTTGTGAAATCGAGGCTTAGGGAAATTCAGTCACCTGCCTAGATGGTATATCAAGGTGGTGGTGGGGCCAAACTGAGACCTCGGTGAGGTCTCCTGGAAGCAAAGTTCAGGAAATCATTCTCTCTGCCACTCCACGAAGATGTGTCTACAACTATTGCCTATCGGTATGTTCCCGATGTGATAAACAGGGAATTGTTTTTTTTTTCAGAGCTATCCATAAAATCCAACCGTTTTATTGGCATACAACCAGAAGAGCGCCTGGGGGAAGGGCTGACAGCTGGGGGTGGGAGAGCACCCACTCTGGGAGGAAGGGCTGACAGCTGGTGGTGGGAGAGCACCCACTCTGGGAGAAGGGCTGACACCTGGGGGTGGGAGAGCACCCACTCTCTATATTTAGATTTTAAATGGACTCCCTTTGTATCTGTACTGTACCAAATTTGTATCACCATTTAAAACCAAATTTCTGAAGAATAACCAGTTGAGCCTTAATGCAGAGTGCTCTCTCAAGCCCTCAGTGTGCTTCTGCGATTGCTTTCTAGCCAACGTCGAGCTTGTTACTGGCCACGCCTCCTGGTGACTCCCAGCTTCTGTGTTTAGTCACGGAAGCTTGGAGAACTGAATCCTCTGTGAGTTGTGTATTTATCTATCTGGCTTGAAGCCTTGTTTGTATATCTGATGCTTTTTTAAAAAAGGCTTAGACCACTATTTATTTCTTAAGTGTATATAATGTATAAAGACAAATATATGGTTAGTTTTTACTTTAAGATGAAACCATTTCAAGATTTTTTAAAAAGTTTAATAGTAAAATAATAAAAACTATACAACTCTTAATTGTCTGATAACTCATTTCTTAAAATTGGAAACTATGGCTGCCCAGGTCTTGGACTTGATACATAATTACTTTCGTATAAGATACAGTCTCTATTTGAGAGTTAGTCACTGTGAGCAGGAAGTGGACAACTGCTTTCAGTAATGGGTGGGAAAAAAAAGCTTATGTGAATCCCTAAAGAGCTGAGGGTGGATGTTTTTAAGAAAGGGAGGGTGGCGGGATATCAGGGGACATTTGTGAACACACAGGTTTGGTTGTATGGGCTCATAAACTAGGTGGAACTGGTTTCTCGACTACATTGAAGTCCCTGCTAGGACAAGAGGTGGTCAGGTGCTTGGTCTTTTCCTGAGCTATGTATAGTGTGATCTGTTCCTCCCTAGAGCCCAAGGTGTCTCCCTTCGGGGCTCTTCCAGCAATGGGAAGGTGAGAAAAAAAAGAGGAGTCCCCTTCTCTAGGAGCTGACTGACAGTTGTCTGAAGTCAATCACGAGGGGCTGGGGTTCTGTTTCTGTTCAGGATTCCCATGGGCCCAACAGAAAGCCTGGCTGTTGGATATAAAAAGGAAATTGGATATAGCCATCTGTTTACCAGAAATTAATTGTTCTTCCCTGGAGGTGGGGGATAAACCAAAGTGCTATTTAAATTATTCAGTCTGGTAATCAAATTTTGGTATACAAAGTACATATTCATTTTCTTTTTTTTTTTTTTTTTTTTTCTTTTGCTTGTCTCCTAAGATGGTCTTGAACCCATTGCTCAGTATGTATCCTAGAACTTTAAGTTTAGGTAGATTATATACATTTGACTTTATTTATAGTCTTAAATGCTGAGACATTTTAAAACGGTTTTTAAAACAATAACAAGCTAGTTACAAATGTCTTGTCCTATATGCCAGCAATACAGTGCTGCATTAATGCCACCAAAAAAACCCTGGCGATTGGTGAATCCAATAGATCTTTCCTCAGTTTTACACGCCTGTGCCTATAATTGATTTTTGTTGTTTGTGTGAGACAAAGTCTCCCTGTTATCCCAGGCTCACCGGGAACCCATTCTGTGACACAGGCTGCCCTCTTGCCCCAGCCTCCAAGTGCTGCCGTTACAGGCGTGTTTCTTCATACTCAGTAGCCACACATCACTGATATCAGATCCTGGGTCTGTGCAATCCAGACTTAAAGTTGGCAGTAATTTCCAAAACCAAGTTTGTGCTGTAAAAGCAGCCATGAACACCCCTGTAAGCTCCCAGCCAATGTCTTGAGGTTCTTTCCTTAAGAACTGCAAGGGTATGTGTGAGTGGTCCCTAAAAAGAATCTTGATGACTTACTGGCAGGGACATGGACACAGTGTGTATGGTGGTTTAGGATAGCCTAAACATTGTCTTACTGTGTCTTCCACAGTAGTATGCTGGCATGCCAAGGTACCTTGTCCTTCAGGATCGGGGCAGACATGTGACCAGCATCAGCTGAAAGTCCATAGTCCCAAACTTCCATTGATCCAGGCCTTTGATAGAACTGCTTATTCATGTTCCTCCAGCACTAACACCGTGGCACTTTTTCTCATTACAAAACCATCTTTAGAGGAAATGGACAAGTCAATTATGATTTGACTATGTTCAGAGCCCATGCTGGAAGATCACACAAGAGATGAAGGACTAATGCAAAATTCCGAAACCCCAGCCACCACCATATCAGCATCATACTGGTCATGAATCTGAGCCTTCCACGGCGTGAGCTCCTGTGGTACAGACAGTACAAGCTGTAGATCAGAGTTCTTATTTGTACTGAACGCTCCTCTGGTCCACTGCCATATTTATCACAATCTCAGGTTCAGAGAATGGGCTGACCTTCTTAAGTACCTTTGATCTGAAACATCAAAGCAGCTTCAGAAGCAGCTTCAGGAGGACGCAGTCCCATGCCAACTGCAGCACTAGCAGCCATTGGATCAGGAGACCAAAGCGGTTAGCCGGGAACTGCTGCCCAGTGGCCATGATGGCGGAAGAAGTCATGGGCTTGTTTGTTTGTGTCTGATTTGGACACAAAGCTTTGTTTTTGGAATGGCCTTCTTGGCACATGAGCAACAATACTTCTAGAGAGTCTCTTATCCTCGAGAAGTGAAACAATCCCACTTTCTCTGGGGGAGAACATGTCCCATGCCACTTGAGTCCCGGCAGCAAAGGGAACCGCCTACCCAGCGCCTGTGACAACAGCCCGCCTGTCAAGTCCAGATGCTGCACAGTTCCAAAAAACCTCCTTGCATTTCTTATTCAACCACCACCAAAATCTTAAATATCAAAGTGAATGCTTTTAGTCTTGAGGAAATTTGACAATGTCATTGTGATTCAGATGGACTGAAACACTCTCATTGCAGGGTTTGGATCCTGAAACAGGGCTGAGAAACCCTTAGAACATTTAAAATGAGAACGATACTCTCTGTAGAGCTTTAGTGATGGTGGGGACACCCGCTCTCCATTTCCACAAAGGGCATCTGAACCAGGCTTATTGCAGCTGGGATTTGGACTAGACAGTATTGGGTATGTTGTTAACTTAGTTCAAGGGTCAACACAGGAGTCACATGTCAGAGAAGAGGGCAGACATAGTGTTTCTGGCACAGTAGAGGAAGAAGTTGAAATTGCTCCAAGGCAGAGGCATAGTCTGGGTGACTCCAGGGTTTCTTGTTTGACTTGGTCATTTTGAGCCACTCTTAGTAGATTTAGAAGAATCTCCATGGGCCTCTTAGGGGCTCTCCCAACACAGAGTCTATGACAATATCTGGGGCAGAGTGGGTGTGAAATGGTCACTTACTGTGAATGAAATCAGGTACAAGGAGACCTGCTGCTTAGGCAGTAGAGGGGCTGAATGCAAGCATGGAGAATGGCATCAGAAGTCCCAGCTCAGAATCACATGACTGTTA
>JAQHUG010000004.1:15182901-15200002 GCA_028555095.1 Dicrostonyx torquatus
AGAGGGTCTGTAGAGGGTCTCTGTAGAGGGTCTGTAGAGGGTCTGTAGAGGGTCTGTAGAGGGTCTGTAGAGGGTCTGTGACGAGTCCTGCCTGGGCGTCTTCATCATTCCCAAGCTCTGTGCTGATACGGACACAGGCGCTCTGGGCTACTGTTTAAAATGCTGCCTTAGGGATGGCCTATGATGTAAAGCGCTCTCTCAGTCGTGGGAGATCTTGTTAAAAACGCAACTTCTAGCTCTGCATCTCTGACCGCTCACAAATGATAACTGGTCCACAGAGTCCAGTTTCAATGACAGAACTATACAGCTGCTGTTCTCAGAGCTGAACCTTGGGCATCAGCAATGCTTTGGAGCCAATTAGAAAGCAAAGAATGAGCTCCTATCGCAGGCTTCCTGAATCAGAAAGCAGAAAGTTGGGGCAGAGCCAGCAATGAATGTTTTTAAGAAAATTATTACTATTATATATATATATGTGTGTGTGTATGTATATACATTGTATAATATTATATATTCATGGTGTATGATATGATGTTTTAATATAAGCATACAGTGTGAAATGTTCATTACAACCCAGTATTATATGTATTTTTATGTGTGTATGGGATGAGAACACTTAGGATCCATTCTAGAAATTTTCACATATGCAATACTCTATTAGTGGAGATTTTTGAGTCTAACTCCAGGGCAGCAGGATGCAAATCTTGGCAGTCTCGGGGAGGAAGATGGAGGAAGAAAAGGTCATTGTGGTTTAGATTAAACAGGCACATGTTTAAGTTAAGGTCAGCCACATGGTGGCCAAGCAGCCCCATGGCAGGGAGGGGAGCTTTGGAGAAAGACTGAGGAAGAACAAAGTATTAGGAAAACCACGGTTGGGTTCTGGCTAGCGTCCCAGGGAAAGAAACAGAAGGAAAAAGAAAAGTTAACCTTTCTAGTCCTAACTCAGAAAGGTGGGCAATTCCACCAGAATCCACTTGGGTTTTCTTTTCTTATCTTTTCTTTTTTAAAATATCTATCTATCTATCTATCTATCTATCTATCTATCTATCTATCTATCTATCTATCATGTATCCAATATTCTGTCTGTGTGTATGCCTACAGGCCAGAAGAGGGCACCAGACCCCATTACAGATGGTTGTGAGCCACCATGTGGTTGCTGGGAATTGTACTCAGGACCTTTGGAAGAGCAGGCAATGAATGCTCTTAACCTCTAGGCCATCTCTCCAGCCCCCACTTGGGTTTTCTAAGTAACTTCACTAAGGAGCAGGAATTCTGGGAAGGCAAAGTACATTAGCTCATTAAAGGGGTAACTATTCCTCCTATCTCTTAGTGAGTCCACCTTCCTGAGAGATGGTGCCCTGGCCAGGTGACTGAGCACCTGGATTAACTCATGTTTTGGGTAGTTTCGACTGCTAGGTTCCCGCTCAGGCCAGAGAAATAGCTTTCCCTAAAGGCTTCCCCGAGGGTCCTGACCAGGGCTATAGCATTAGCTAGTCAGCATGCTGTACAATAGAGCTCCTGGGCCCTGACCAACGCTGTAATGTTCGCTAGTTGGCATGCTCCTCTCAAGTGAAAGTGCATCTTTTGGCCAACACCAACATTTTCCCATTTTCCAGATGCCATGTTCCCCAATACCCACCAATCTATCCTGGCAAGCTCTCCAGGAAGCATTTGCTGCACTCCGGAGTTTGAGGAGCACTGCAGCTGGGCATCAGCTGCTCCCCGAGCATGGAGCACCACCCCACCAGAGCAGCTGAGTGCTGTGCTCTCACTAATGTTGGGCGGAGGAAGTCCCTGAGGGGACAGAATTTGGAGTGAGAAGGGGCAGAGGAAAGAGCCAGCTCTGACCCGGATTGCTGGGCACGATAGGCGAGGCACACTGAGGGCATGAATGGAGGGCGTGCTTTTATCTTCTTTGCGACCTCCACAGCCAGAGCACCTGCTTTTCCCAGGGGGGATGGCTGCTCCTCCACCTGCTCATGTTGAAGTGGAAGTACTTTCTAGTACATTTCTTTCGGGTCATTTACATAAAAACAAAAAACAAAACCCAGCATTCTGGGGAGAGCACTATTTCTAAAGTGAAATTTTAAACTTGGGGGTTCCCAGGTAGGAAGCTAACTGGTCATCAGAGTGCGCTTCCCAGGCTCACAGCCTCCAGCTCTGCCTCCAGCTGTCTTCTGTGATGCCTGGCAGCTCCATCCTTGGGCATGACTAGGCTGCAGAGCTGGGAGGCGGAAGTGGAGGGATTTTCCATCAGCCTTCTGCAATCCCTCCTGGCCCCATCCTCTGTGTGAAAGAGGCAGCAATTAACATAACAGGAGCAGACTCTCTTTGTCTCCAGCCCAGACTGTCGGGTTTGGGCCTCCCCAACTCAGAGACATGCTAATTATGTCGAAGGGATCCTGGGTGCCTGTTGGCAGAGATCCTTACTCAAAGGATGCGTTTGCCTTCCATGATAAATCTGGGGTAGGTGGAGCCCTGCCTGACCCTTCTCATCTGGGAAACTTGCTACTCCAGCAGCCAGCATTCTCACTAAGAGGCCTCAAATAGCTTCCTCCTCCAATTTCCATAGCTCCTTATAGCAAGGTCAGCATACTTGGTCTTCCTGTTCAGTAATTTTTATCATTTCACTTGGGATTAGTCCTCTTCCATCTGGACCTATGGTCCCACACAACTTTCGTGGTCTACTTAGTCAATCAACAACTCTTCTCCAGACACAAGATTAAGAAGGATCAACTAGGATGAAGGGTATGGAAATTTTGGAGTGAAGGAGTTCACAGTCTAGGGAAAAGATCGATCTGTCTATCATCTATATCTATCTATTTATCTCTAACTACCTATCATCTATCTATCTATCTCTAACTACCTATAATCTATCTATCTATCTATCTATCTATCTATCTATCTATCTATCTATCTACCTATCATCTATTTATCTCTAACTACCTATCATCTATCTATCTATCTATCCATCTACCTATCATCTATCTATCTTTATCTATCATCTATTATCTATCATCTGTCTATCTATCTATCTATCTATCTGTCTATCTATCTATCTATCTATCTTTCTATCCACCTACCAAGGGGATAGGGCAATGTGATGTGTGTGCCTTTGGAGATCCCCAGAACAGTATGAAGTATGCCTGGGAAGGAGTGAGAAAGGAAGGGAGGAGCTTGAGCTGGGAAGGCTTCCTGGAGAGAGTGACGTCTGAGGAATGTTGAGTATGAGAAGTGGAATATCCCACAGATGTTATAGACTGAGTTGGAAAGGTTTGAACAGAGTAACACAAATGGAAAAAAGTTGGAGGCTTCCCTGGGATTGTGCGTGGCCCAGATGGTGGTCAGAAGAACCAAGTAGAGAGCAGCTGGGGTTTGAAAAGGTTTTATCTTCCAAACATGGAAGTTTGGGGGTTGACTTGAGGGTCTGGACAACAAGCAAAGGATATAGTGTGTGTGTGTGTGTGTGTGTGTGTGTGTGCGCGCGCGCGCGCGCGTGCATGCACACGCGCAGCCTGTGAAGGTCAGAAGACTGCACTGAATCTCCCGGAACTGGAGTTACAGGTGTTTTCAACCACTCCAAATGGGTTCCGGGATTGAACTCAGAAAGAGCAACAGGTGCTCTTCACCACTGAACCACTAGCCCCTCCTTTATAGGCCAGGGTTTTAGTGCAAGGGTGGCAAAGTCAGAGCTGGTTTGGAAATGGGCTAAGCATGGAGAATGAACAGAAAGGGCAAACTTGGGGAGACTAGCAGGGGACTGGAGCTACTGAAGGGGACCAGACAGAGAAAGGAAGTCAGGAGGGAGAGGAGAATAGGAGTCTGGGTTCCTGGTGCCATGGGGACTAAGGTGATGAGAAAGGGCTCAGCGTCAGTCTGTGGGTGAGATCTCTCTTTTTTAAAATTGACTTTTATTGAGCTCTACATTTTTCTCTGCTCCCCTCTCTGCCTCTCCTCTCCCCTTCAACCCTCCCCCAAAGTTCCAACATACTCAGGCGATCTTGTTGTTTTCTACTTCCTATGTAGATGATATCTATGTAAGTCTCTCTTAGTGTCCGCATTGTTGTCTAAGTTCTCTGGGATTGTGAATTGTAGGCTGGTTTTCTTTGCTTTATGTTTAAAAATCACCTATGAGTGAGTACATGTGATAATTGTCTTTCTGGGTCTGGGTTACCTTATTCAATATGTTTTTTTCTAGATCCATCCATTTGCCTGCAAAATTCAAGCTGTCGTTATTTATTTCTGCTGTGTAGTACTCCATTGTGTAAATGTACCACATTTTTCTTATCCATTCTTGGGTTGAGGAACATTTAGGTTGTTTCCAGGTTCTGGCTATAACAAACAATGCTGCTATGAATGTAGTTGAGCACGTGTCCTTGTGGCACGATTGAGCATCCTTAGGATATATATCCAAAAGTGGTATTACTGGGTCTTGAGGAAGGTTGTTTCCTAATTTTCTGAGAAATTGCCACACTGACATCCAAAGGGGCTGTACCAGCTTGCATTTCCACCAGCAACCTCTCCAGCATAAGTTGTCATCAGTGTTTTTTTGATCTTGGCCGTTCTTACAGTGTAAGATGGAATCTCAGAGTTGTTTTGATTTGCATTTCTCTGATGACTAAGGATGTTGAACATTGTGTGCTAAGTGTGAGGTGTCTGTGAGAAGGATAGCATGTGGAACCAACGTGTGTGTGTGTGCACGTGCGCATTGTGTGTGTGTGTGTGCACATGCGCATTGTGTGTGTGTGTGTGTGCACCTGTAGAGGAACTGAAGGGTGTGAGAGTTGCTACAACGGATACCTTAGACAGTTTGAATCCTTGCCTTGTCTTTTAATAGTTGTGCAAACCAGAGGAAGACAAAGTCTACAAGCTTCTTTATAAGAAATTCCATCCTAGCAGATTTCTGAGGCGTAAACAAGACAAGGTCTGGCAAGTGCTCAGCACAATGCCTGGGGACACTTGGATCACTCCCTCAAGGTCATCACCTCAGGGATAAATTCAAGGGCAAGCTCCCAAGTGAGTGTAAAGTAGTTAGGTCATTTGTTCCTGGAACTGGTGTGGTTGCCACATCTGTGTTTAGCTTTGTCCCAAATAGGTTATGAAGAGTCTTAAAAGGGAAGCAGAAGTCACTAGCACTGATTTCGCAAATGGGTGCTGACCACTCCCAAATAATATCTCCATCCTCACTGATGCCTGGAACTTTCCAGTGTTTGCTTCCAAGTGTGACTTGTGGTGTGAGAAGGCACACCTGCAAGGCTGCAGTAGTCTCAGCCCTGTCACCTGGAGAGTCTGAATTCTTCAGCTCCAGGAGATACTGACCCTGTTCAGGTCCTCCAGGGCCAGAGCAGACCCTGCACAGCGTCCTCCTTGTCCTGCATTGGGAGCACCGAAGGACTGTCTGCTACTCTAGGAATTGTGAGGCACTAGACTGCTAAGGGTTAGGTTTGAGCCTCGGTTGGACGAGCAGAGATTCCCCGAGATCTTTATTATTTCCTCAGGAAAATGAGAAAGAAAGATGTATCCCAGGGCATCTCAGCATCGTACCAAGGGCCTGGGTTTCTCTGGCATCCGCATCTCTTTCTGTGTCTGATGGGGTCCTCGGCAAACCTGAGTTGTGCTGAAACACCTGCTGAGGGACTGTAATCTGTAAAGTATTTCCCGTAAGCCACCATTTCACATGTGATAACGAATAATATGTTAAAAATCTGAACACTCTTGTACTAAAAAAAAAAAAGATCCATGAGAAAATGTCTTCAGCTTGTGAAATGAACCCTGTCAGTGAAATAGCCCAAAAAGACGGCAGCATTCCTGGAATAGTTGAGTTCATTCTAAGAAAGTGATAGTTGTAAATTTTACTGCCTCTATTGTTCTTGCAAGACGACGGGTTCTGGGAACTAATGTTAATTTTGCTTCTGTAAAAGCTGCTTGCTTGTTGGAGATTAACTGAGTCATCTTCAGAATGTCTGTTGTGAAAGTTAGGTACAGTCCGATGTGCGCTCATTTGACACCCCCCCCAAAAAGTTGTAACTTTGTAGCTTTGGGGTTTTTACTTTTTAAACTCTGCACTAAAAATATATTTATGCCAAACTCTGAGCATCTCCAATCTCTGACATGTTCCTGGCCAGTATTTAACAAAGCCTCTTATTTGTTAAAATGTATTCATGGCCATAGTGAATCTCTGAGCGACCCTAGACCCAAAACACATGTTGATCCTAAATGGAGAAGTTTACCCTGGCTGGTTGAATGATGGGGGCTCCATGCCCTGGGATCTTGTACTTCTACAGTGAAGTCCTGTATCCAGATTGTGCCCCCCTGTTACCTGGAGATCCAGGTAGCCTAGGGTAGCACAGGGTGTCACCTGGAGCTGACCAGGCAAGGAGATGAGTAAGCGCTGTGACTTGATTACTCTTGCTGCATCAACTCGAGGACCATCTCTGATCACTGTTACTACATAGGACTGGAGAGGATGCTGCAGTTCTAGCATCTTCAGTCTGTAAGGTTTCATGCAAAGACTCCTTTCCCAAAGGGGGAGGCAGAGCATATCCATGGGAAAAAGCTGTGGATATGGAGTACTGGAAGTATTAAGAATTTGTTTTCTATAATAGGGTCACTACATAGCTTGTTTTTAGGATCAAATGAAATAAAAATGACATGGTGTAAGAGACCATCCTTTGATTACCAACCCACTAGATTCTGATTTCAGGATCTCTGACGTATCAGATAGCATGGGCCTGGAAGGGTCTCTCACATCAATTTTGGGGTCCTCGAGTGGACAATTACACACTGCGGCTGCCCATGTGTCTTAACCACTCCGTCTCTCACATCAATTTTGGGGTCCTCGAGTGGACATTACAGACTGCGGCTGCTCATGTGTCATAACCACTCCGTCCCACGACAGAGCCAGTTTGCACTCCAACGCTTTTGGAAGCCTTGTCGCATTTCTGCTCAGAGAGCAGGTCAAGTGTCCCCAGGATGTGCTCTGGGGCCCTGTGGACAGCCATGGTTGGAGGAGGGTCAGAGCTCCTTTATCTCTGCCAGAGTGCCTTGTTTCCCCAGTGATGACATGGCTGGAATGTGGCACATCTCTGTGCAGCACTCCCTGATGTTGAATTAATGAAGGGGGAAGGCAGAACAACCCTGCGCAGGACAATGAAGGGCTGGTTGGAATTCTCTGTGGTAAGGAGCTCTTTAGCGGGAAAGCACGGAGGGCTGCGATTCTCCTTTCTAGGGTGGCTTCAGGGAGGGAGGCACCTTGGGTGGGTTATAAACCGTAGCCACCTTTTTATTAAAACATGTACAGTCAAAGGAGGAGTGGTGGCTTTCTGAGCGAAATCTCTGAGGGATGACTGAGTCAAAATATTGGAGTAAAGATGGCAGAATAAAATAAAACCAGTTTCACAAAGAGAACAATTTTGAAGATGGACAAAAAAGTTCACAGCAAGGTGTGACACATGTTGGTAGGGCCAGCATGGGAGGCTGAGGCAGAAGCATCCTGAATTTGGGGCTAGCCTGGGCTCAGATTATCACACTTTCCCCAGACATGCCAAGGAAAAATAAAATCCAGAGTGCTCAGTCTTAAGGAAGCTTTGCAAAAGGACACTGAATGGAGCCACAGGTGATGCATGGTGACTCCATTGACAGCAGTTTAGAGGAATCACATTGGTGTGATGGAGTTTAGGGAATTCTGAGGGGAAGTCCTAGAAGTCCTTGATGGACACCAAAGGCCCCGGGGTCTTCTGAAGCTTTGCTGTGATATGAGTTCCGCACAGCAGGCCCTACCAGCTGCTAGCCCGAGGGCATCATGTCCTCAGCCATGACCTGGGTGCTGACAAGAAATTTTCTTCTTAGAGGTGATGCCAATCCCTTTTGAAATAAAGCAGCTACTAATTTCAGAAAAACCTGTCCCCAGCAGCAAAATCTCTGCATACTTGGAAGGGAAGAAGGAAGGAGGGAGGGAGGGATGGAGGGAAGAAAGGAAGGAAGAAAGAAAGTGTTATGCCCAAAATCTCTGAAGTCCCTGCAAAAGCCAACAAGGAGATCGAGTCCTGTATGTAAAAGCAAAGAGCCTTTATTTTAATCAAGTTTGCAAACTTAGTCTCTCCGCATGTCCAACCAACGTATTGGAATAAATGGAGAGCCCCGAGCTCAGTTAGAATTGGGTTTTTATAGTAGTAAAGGTGGGGGTGAGGGGTCTCTGAGGTCCAGGACCCCTGATTGTCTGGCATTTGTCTAGGAGTGTCCTAATTAAAAACAAAGACTACGAAGACAACAGAAGCACCTTTAATCCTGCTGGTCACTGACATTAGTCACCGCACTCTGAGCTCCTTCTGTGTCACAATGTAAATCTTGTCCCTCCCAGCACCTGTGCCCTGGATCTCTCAGTCTCCTGATCCTACAGAGTGACTTTTCCCCATTTATCTTCCCCCTTCCTCAGCCTCGCCTCTTCTAAGCACATGTAAGGAATGTATACCGCCCGGCTGTTTCATCCACCACACAGCATAGCAGCCACCAACTGTTGAGCTTCTCATAGCCTCCCTGAGCTGGCTTGGCTGTCTCCAGACATCCCAGGTGAACACATAAAGCTGTTCCCCATCCCACTTTTGAGATGGGGCTTACTGTGTGGCTCAGGTTGACCCCAAATGTATGATCTTCTTGCCTCAGCCTCCCCAGTGTTGAGATTACAGGCTTTCGTGCACAGTTGCCTTCCCCTCTTAGGCTTCAGCAGAAGGCATACATTCTTGCCAACAACCTGGGCTCTTGACTGACTGTGGGCTGTCTCTGCGGGATGGCTGTAGCAGGAGGGTTTCCTTGGTGCTAGCATCTTCTCCTGTCATCCTGAGTAGGACTGGAAAGGAGAGAGGGGTGGGGGAGGGGGGAAGGGAAGAAAGTGAAAGAGGCTTGTGATGAAAGCTTGTCTCCCATCTCTGAGAATGAACATCAGATGGGCTTGGTCCGGATGTGTCTCATTTTTATGACGCGCCGTTGAGGTTGGATTATGTCGAGTTCCCCACAAAGATGACCCTGAAAGTGAACTCAATTAGGAGATAATCGTGGTCTTTGCAAGAGATCTGGCCAAGGAGACACACCTTAGGAGAGCACTGATCCAAACGCCAGAGAAGTTCTTGACAGCGAAGGCCAAGGAGAGGGGCTGGGCAGGGAGGAAGGCACACGGAGAGGGAAAGCGGGAGCCAGGCATGATGCTGCAGGGTTGAGGGACCCAGCCTCAGCTTCCTGTGCTAGCCCCGGTTCTCCCAAGAAAGGATATCAAGTTCATCTGCTCCCTGGAACTATGCCACAGTAGACCATGGCGTGGGAGCAGGGGGAGAAAGGGCAAGGGAGTCACCAGGGACCATGTGGGCTCAATAGTTGGTTTGGGGGGGACTTCGTAGATTGGGGCATAACAACATAAGCCTTCCCCATTGGCACAGCATGACTAGGGGCTGAGGAGCAGCTCTGAGTCTTCCTCCCTGACTCTGAGCATGAAGCCCATCTGCCTACTGGGCCTGGCTTCGTAGCAGCGGGGATAACTCCTTGGGAGGTCAGCTGTGGGCTGTCCTCATCAGCACATTCTCTTTCTGATTTTTCTCCTGATATCCTTCTTCCACTCAACTGCCACAACAGGTATAACCTGGTAAATCATGACCTCCGGCTCTAACCTGGGTCAACCTCCTGCTTCCTGACCTGGAGGCGGGTCATGCCTCTTGCTTCCTGTCCTGAAGGCAGATGTCTGCTCAACCGATTTACTTTAGGAGTTTCCTTCCGTTGCCTCTTTAGCAGTGTTCATGGGTCAGATGGCAATATTCTCATAAGAACTCTCTCCACGCCGCTCTCCAGGCCCAAGGTGTACAGATTTGATTGATCTTTTCTAACTCTCTCCAAGGTGTATACTATCCTCGACAGTCACTTCCTTTCCCCACCTCGCCTAGAGACGTGGCTCCTGCTCCAGCCACCCACCTGTTCTCTATTTTAGTGTGTGTGTCTAACACAATCAAGCACACACTCACTCTTCCTGTGTGGTGTCCAACCTGGGGGGTTCTACTCCTGACCTATCCAGTCTGGGGCTGAGCCCCTCCTCTCTCAGAATCTCACTTTCCGTGTCACCAAAGAGGGGTTGGGCCAGAGGGGCTTCGTAGGCTCCTACTCAGCCCTGTGATCGGCTAACTTTGTTCCCAGTTCCTGTCTCTTCGGCTGCGTATTAGCCAGGGTGCTCTAGAGAAACAGAAGCATTAGGATGCATATGAAGAGAGATTTATTTTAATCAGGAAGAGGCTCACATGATTAAGGAGGCTGGTAGTTCAAAATCTGCAGAGTACACCAGTGGGCCACAGACCCACAAGACCTGAAAAGCTAGTGTTTGAGAAAGCAGTCAGGAGGCAGTAGCCACCTTGTGTGTGTGTGTGTGTGTGTGTGTGTGTGTGTATCTTTCTCTTTTTCTTCCCAATTCCTCTTCTCTTTTGTGTTTCTTTTCTTTCTTCCTCCTCCTCTCATTCTTTCTCCATCTTTTAAAAAGTCCTCCAGCCTCAGCCTCCAGAGTAACTGAGATTATTGGTCTGTACTTCCAAGCCTTCTTTTTTTTTTTCCAGTTAATGCCATTGCTATGGTTTGAATGTGTCTGTGTGTTGTGTTGGTGATTTAACTCTAGACTGATTAATGTATTCGGAGGGCGGCAGAAGTAGGGTCAGTCAAGACCATCCCTGTAGGCTCTGGGGATGAGTTTAGTAGTCAAGGCCTATCTGCTCTGTGATTCTACAAGATACCTCCCTCCCTGTGGGTGATGACTATGAACTATGTACACATTAATTCTTAATAAACTACCCAATGTCAGGCATTTTTTTAAGGCACAACAACAATAACAAAATGGATGAAGGCAATCTTTGACAGATTGGATGCTATTCACTCTCTGATTTAATTTAATTTTTTTTTTTTTTGGTTCGAGACAGGGTTTCTCTATGGCTTTGGAGTCAGTCCTGGAACTAGCTCTTGTAGACCAGGTTGGTCTCGAACTCACAGAGATCCGCCTGCCTCTGCCTCCCGAGTGCTGGGATTAAAGGCGTGCGCCACCACCGCCCGGCTCTCTGATTTAAATATTAATCTCATTTTTTCTTTAAAAAGCCTTTTTAGAAACATGTCGAATAATGGTAGATCAAATGTCTGACTTGCCTAGCCAAGTTGGCAAACACAAGCAACCGTTTCAATCTGATCATCTTGTTCTGTGAAGTTCTCCCTCACGGCCTGGTTGTTGTCCATCCTGGGCCCTGAGGGCTGACCTGCCAGTATCTTCCCATTGAGTACCTATTGTGCCCCAGATGAGTGGAACGGAAGGTCATGTGAAGGCTGGTCAGAAAATCCATACACAAGCCTCGCAGCAAAGCCTGAGTTGATGACATGGCCATGGAACTTATTTAGTTACGTAATGTTGATGCTTTACAAAGCACTGAAAAGATAATGTTAATGAAACCACTTTCACAATGCTAAAAATAAAATTAGCTATAGGAATGATGGATGGGAGCTGTGTGTATTTATTCCAATAGAAAGAGAAAGGTGTATGGTTATAGCTGATGTTACAAGTGGAATTCTTAAAGAATGAAAATCAGAGTAAAGCATGTTATGTTTAATTTGGTTAATGGAAAAGTAACTCTTCACCCCCTTTCTTAGATATTTAAGAGAATTGTTGAAAATAAAGATTCCAAATTTCCCACATTTTCTTCCTTCTAATGTGTGTAATGATTGTTCTGTCTCTTTAAGAGACAAGCCACACCCACTCTTTCCCACATCTGCTGAGGCAGGCTGATCTTCAGTTTCCAGCCTGAGGTCTCTCTCTCTTTTCTGTCTTCCTCTTGGAGAGGCAGCTTCTGCCTCTCTCCCCACTTCTGTCTCTCTGTTCTCTGTCCTCTCTCTCTCTTTCTCTCTCTGCTCTTCTCCCCTTTTCCCTTCCCCCTCCATAACCCACTGAATAAATATCCAACCTCACTCTGCACAGCAAGCCTATCCATGTCTCTGTCTCTTGCCCGTCTGGCACATGTCTCCCTGCCACTGCTCGGGGACCGGCAGCCCTCTCTGCCTGGGACTGGCTGCTCTCAGGGCCCACTGCCTGCTGCCACATGGCCCGCTACCACCACTTGGGGACCTACAGCATTTCTGCTGCCTGGTGCCGCCAGGGATCCTGCAGCAATTTTTAATTTTTCCATTACAACGTGTACCATTTCCACTCTCCTTTTAAAATACACTTTTAGTTAAATATATTTTACTTGAGAATTTTATACATATGTACCATGTATTTTGATTATACCCACCCCTTCGAACCCTGCACCTCCTCCCAGACTCCCCCACCATATTTTCTTCCCAACTTTTATAACCTACAATACAATCAATGCTGTCCATGTGTTCAGGGTGTAGGGCCACTCACTGGAGCATGGGTAACATCCCAGGGGCCACACCCCGGAAGAAAGACACTTGCCCTCTAACTGCCAATAGCTCCTCAGTGGGAGGTGGGGCCTGGAAAAGACTACAGGATTTGTCATCTCAAGCCATGGATTTCAACTTCCTTATCTTCATTTCCTCTTCAGTAAAACTGGGGACAACTTGTGCGATTAAATATGATAGTGGGGTGTGAGTGCCTGCCGTATAGCAAAGGTTGAGCAAGGGACACAAGACAGGTACTGGTTCCCTGGGTCCCTCCTTTCTCCCTCCTGCTGTCCCAATTTAGTCTCAATGCCAAGTGTGCGATAAGCATCTTGCTTCATGGCATAGCTTTCTGTTTCTTCTTGTCATTTGCGTTTGGCCCTTTGGCCAGACTCAAGCATAAAAATCTCCTATCTGACTGCTCACCCTGGGATGACCTTTGATTTTATTTCCTATTCTCCATTTTTACCACCTCTCTCTCCAGTTTCCACTCCCTGGCTGTGGGTGGGGGTTAGTGCTTCTCCCGTGTTGGTTCCTTCCAGAAGGTAGGCTCATTCATTTCAAAACTTCTTTTCTCTCCTCTTGGAGACACCCCTGTGTGATTGAGACCCAGGATGGTTCCTGATTAAGACAGTAGAAAATTGCAAGGCTCAGCAAAAGTCCACACAGCTGCAGGGTTTTTATCTCTGTGGCCATATACAACCTTAGGAATAGATCAGAACAGCGGCCTTTGCTTGTTCTTCTTGGCTACTGTGTTCTGGGGTACTGGTCTAAGTCTTATTACGGACCGTTTTCCAGGGGAAGGTAGGATAGTTCAGGCAAGCAGTAGCCTTGGAGAAAGCACAGTCATGTGTCAGTGAGGCCAGGCCTCTCTGCGATGAGCCACGGGTGACGAGCTTTCTTGTTATCCATGGCAAGTGAACTTGGTGGCGACACAGGCTAAGAAGAAAGAAGGGAATCCAGGTCTCCAACACCAAATACTCTGAATACTTGATTTTTTGTCAATAAATAACAGAATGCTACTGAAGAGGCCCTGTGGAATCGTGGGTGTCATGGGCTAACAGGATCTACTGCTGAGGCCAAAGGGAGCCACACGAGTGAGCAGGAAGCCCAGGTTGGCTGAAACTTCTCTACCAGTGGTTCTAGTTTGCTCATTCTGGGTCTGAAGCCCAGGATCAGCCCTTAAAGGACTCACGGACTGCAATAAGAACCACTAATTGGCTTAGAACCACACTTGGAATCATCAATTCTTTGTTCAGAGTAGCGGAACCTGGCATCAGACGGCCAAGTAAGCTGCTACTCTCCCCAACACTTCTCTCCCCCCCCATTGTTTTTCTGTCTTAGAGGGACTATAGTAGGACCCAAGAGAAAGATTCATGTTCCTTGGGCTGGCCACATGATTCTAGCATCATAGGCACAGGAGCTGCAGTGCTAACCAAGTACCGTGTGACCTGAGATGAACTCCTTTAGGGCCCATACTCAATGTGACTCCTAGTGCACGGTCAAGAACATGTGATCCCAGCATAGATGACCTAGGTAGATGATCTCAGGTGCTACCACATGCAGGGGAGCTAGGTACAGTGAATTGATGCTTGGGAAAAGGAGGCTCTTTTTTGTTTTGTTTTTTGTTTTTTGAGACAGGGTTTCTCTGTAGCTTTGGAGCTACACTGTAGCTCCTGGAACTCACTCTGTAGACAAGGCTGGTGTCAAACTCACAGAAATCTGCCTTCCTCTGCCTCCCAAGGGCTGGGATTAAAGGCGTGCTCTACCATTGCCAGTCAGGAGACTCATTCTTTATTGAGGGTGTGATCGTGATCAGCAGTAGGTTTCCCACACCCATGCACATATGGATAGCACCTGTCTGAACTTAGTGGCTTACTCTTCCTGCAAAAGTATGAGCTGGGAGGGGGGAGAGGGGAGTAGATATATATAATCATGTTTCATTGCATACATGTCTTAAATTATCAAAAATAAAACATAAAATAAAAATGAAAATATGTGTGTGGTTTTCAGAGATGTTCACACAGACTCCCTACCCAGTTTTGAAAATCTTCACTCTTTCTAATTTCCCATCTCAATAAAAGGAACAATATTTCAAGAAGATATAACAACTGTAAATATATTTACACCAAATGTGAAGGCTCACAGTTTCGTAAACAAATATTAATGGATATAAAGGGACACATGGGTCCTGATACAATTAAAATGAGTCACTTTAGTATCCCACACTTATCAATAAGTATAGGTCTCCCAAAGGAAAAATCAACAATGAAACATTGTCATTAAACTACACCATAGTGATTGACATCAGCCAAGCATTCTATCCAATAGCTGCAAAACACTTTCTTCTCAGTAGTCCAGGGACTTTTACCAAAAATAGACCAAATTTTAGGATGCAAAGCAAGTCTTCACAAATACAAAAGATTTTTAAAAAATTATTCTATCCTGTCAGATCATAACTGAATAAAACTAAAAACAAATAGCAAGAAAAACTATATAAATACATTATACTGTTTATATATCCCAGGCTGGCCTGAAATTTACTGTGTTGCCCAGTCTGGTCTTTAGCTTTCAATGCTCCTCTTTCTCCACCTTCTGAGTGTCGGAACTACAGTAACTTCTCAACCACTAGTAGACTACACTGGTCATTGGAGAAACTAGGAAGTTTTAGAATTGCTATACTCAAATGAACCGAAAGCTACTCAGAGTAACCTTTAGTTTATAAAGAAGTCAGTCTAAGGGGAAACTTTGTAGCTATCAATGCTCACACTAAAGGAATCAGACAGGCCTCAAATAAATAACTTAATGATGTACTCATCCCATGGCCTTAGAAAAATGCAAATAAAGCCAATCCCATAGCAGTAGACTGAAGGCAATAATAAAGATCAGGGCAGAAATCTCTGAAACAGACACTGAAAGAACAAGAAGAAGAATACCCAGGTAAGACAAACTTTGGAAAGAAGGACAAACTGCTAGCCAGTCTAGTTCCTCCATCTCTGGCTGTTTTGGAAGAGAGGGTTCACTGGCGCTTGTGTTTTTGTCTTTGTACTCGTGTCCCTCCCTCCCTTCCCCCTTCCTCCCTCCCTCTCTCCCTCCATTCCAGGAGCATGAGGAAGGAGAATAGAAAGCAGATGAGTAAAGCCCTCCCAGGACCCTGGGTGATGTAATGGATTCTGTCCCTTTAAGGGCGAGCCACGCCCACTCCTTGTCTGCAGGCAATCAAGCCTGTAGTTGGCAGATCCATTCTCTCTGTCACCCACTGCTCTCAGGAGAGGCAGACAGGCTTCCTCCGCTCCTTTCCTGCCCCCTTTCCTTCTTTCCCTTCTTTCCCTCCCTCTCTCTCCCCTTCTGTTTCTTCCCCTCCATAATCCAACCTTAATAAATGCTTATAACTTTAACTATCTGTCTGGTCTCATGCTGCCTGCTGCCGACCTGCCGTTGCCATTGGAGACCTGACCATGTGGTCTCGACCCTGGGGACCCGTTACTGGGGACCCCATAACCAAAAACCACAACACTGGGGACACAGAGCAGAAAGAGGAAGTGCTCCCAGAGGCAGGGTCTTCTTTGGCCTGTACACCAGTTCCATGGAGTTGTAGGTGGCTCTTCAGGGTTTGTACAAACTCCCTCTGAAAGGAAAGCTACTGAATTCTCTGTGAAGCATGCCAACAAGGCCATCACTGCAGCTGCCTTCTGCTTTGGGCCCCGGCTTCCCCTGGGAAACTGGAGGGTAATGAAAGGCACAGAATTGGCAAACTGTTCAGTGTGGCTGATGATGCTGGCACAGGCCACCAAGGGCTTGGAGCCAGACTACAGGGGCTGATGCTATGCCTGGGCTGTTCTTGCAGAAAGGCCACTGCCGGCAAACCCAGTGTGGGCTGTACTCAGGGAGTCCCAATTCTCCCAAAGCCCTCAGGTTCTCCCACTCCAGCTAGCCCACTCACCTGCGGGTCATGTGTTGCTATACCCCTTGTCCCTTTGATCCCTAAGGCTCTTCCCCTTGTCTCAGGAGACAAATACTACTTTGGCTTTTGGTAGTCTGAAGGTTTCTGTCCTCCCTTCAGGGGTGTGGCAAGATAGGACAATGGGACCTTTTGGATCTTACCACATTGTACAGGCAGCTCCCTGCCTGCCTCTGGCTCCTGACTTGTTCCTGAAATTGGACACAGAGCCCAAAAAATCTGGGGACAGATTTTTTGATAAACCCTTACACCAGCCCCTGACTATCTGTGTGAGAACCTCACACTTCAGGTCACTTTTCACATCTCTCTTGAGTGTCTGGTCTCCTGGTGATCCTCTGGGCCTTTTGAGTCTTTAACCCCCATACCTCCTTTGGTCAGTTCCAAGATACAACCTTGTGAGTTAAACTGCACAGACACCCATGGCCACTCTTGACCCTCTCCCACTGTATCTTTCTTCCCCCCTTTTTATCGCTATCAGATGGAGCCTGGCTGAGAAGGAGGTGGTAGGGAGCCCATTCTCCACTTCCCTTGGATATACCCAGTCTTCTTCATCTTTATCCAATAACTCTATTTCCTATGTTCTACAAGTGACCTCTGGTGACAACAGTCTTCCTCTGGTCCTTGTTGAACTCCAGTGGCTCCAACTTTTATCTATGACTTTGGACATTGTCAGGGAACCAAAGCTTCATGTGGGCATTGTTAGGAATATTTCCTAACGCGAGCTCCCTGCCGACGCAAAAT
>JAQHUG010000004.1:15202935-15214318 GCA_028555095.1 Dicrostonyx torquatus
CTCTCTCTCTTCTCCTTCTGTGCATCCTGCAGCTAACTCAATGGTCAACCAGGCTTGGCTGGCTGGCCTGAGCTCCCTCAAACCCTCTTGTTGTGTGAGGAGCACATTTAACAGTTCACAGCTCTGCTGTTGAAGCTGTAGAGGTGTGTGTGTGTGTGTGTGTGTGTGTGTGTGTGTGTTAACAGTCTCTTCTCATGAAGAAATAAGAAAGAAGACACCCAGGCCCCGTGAGGGTTCTCTGAGGAGCAGTCAGTTTCTTCTGGGGGTTCTCGTTAGTGTCTGTTGAGGGCAGGAGGCCAGCAGTTACTTAAAGATAGCCACTAGATAGATAAGCAGGCCCAAATCCTCTGTGAGGACACATTCCCCACTTGGGAAAACCCAGCCTTCCTCAGGCCTCCTTGCCATTTATTTTAGCAGTGGCAGAGCTTTGCTGGTACACATTTAGGGCCCTCTTTTTCCAATCAGAAGTCCTAGTGCTCCAGAGTCTCAGGGCTTAAAGGAGTAAGGCCATTGGTTGCCATCTAAGGCATCTTATTGTCTTTTCACACAGTCTTGTCTAGCCCCAGCTGCCTCCGCTGTCACTCAGTGTCACTGTCCCAACCTGGCCCACTGTCACCCCACCCCCTTCATGTCATCTGGTCAGGGATCCCATGTGTCTTCCACAACACATGCAGAATGCCTACTTCCTCCCTAGGTGCCAATCAAATGCTATTGTCCCTTCTGGATCCAATTCTGAGAGAACTCCCTCCTCTGCAAGTGACTTCTCTGCATCCCTTCAGGTGACTTTTGAGAGTCAGGCCTATGTAAGCCTATAATCCCAGCTTTCTAGAGGCTGAGGCAGGAGGATCAAAAACTCAGGGCCAAGCCTGGGATAAAGATTAAGTTCAAAGCTAGCTTGGGCTATGGTGTGCTAGTGTTGATCAGTGGTTCGTCTACATCCCGGGGTGCTTCCGCTGGCCTGGAGGGGGAGCCCGGGAAGACACTTGCTGACTTTCTCCACTGGGCATGTGTCTCTGCTTTGGATGGGCCTTTTCTCTCCTGTGTGCAGAGTGTACTCTTTATTTTATCCATTATTTTTTCTGAGACAGGGTCTTTGTAGCCCAGGCTAGCTTAGAACTTGCTCTCCCCGTGTCTCAGCTGAGATGATGGGTGTGCTCTGTCACACACTTCTTAGTTCACAGAAGGTGTAGCCCACACCTCACCGCTCCCCACCTGTCACAGACGGTGGCCCAGTAGCATTCCCATGCAGGTGTTCAGTGACAGCTGGGTTCTGTAAATGAGGAGAGACTTGACAGTGGGTTTCTTTCTGCTTCAGCCACGCCGATTTCATCACTGTTCCTGCTCCCTGCATGGCCACGCCCACTCATTCTGCTCCATTCCCTTCCGTTGTTCCACTAAGTCCTGTCTATTATCTCCAAGGCAAGACTGAGCTAGGATGTCAGCCACATCCTGGTCTAGACCTCCTAGAACTGGAAGATGAAGTCTTAATTTATCACCTGGGCTCTCAAGAAATGCCATTCCTTATATCCTATCCAAGAACTTGGTGTTCATATTATATCTTCAGCCAGCTGACTAACCAGAAATAAAGCCAACATCTTTCTTTGGTCACCCCCTTAATGTGGTTGGGTAAAACCTCTCCTGCCTTGTATTGC
The DNA here is from genome assembly GCA_028555095.1 of Dicrostonyx torquatus. NCBI lineage: Eukaryota > Metazoa > Chordata > Mammalia > Rodentia > Cricetidae > Dicrostonyx > Dicrostonyx torquatus. Next base: position 15,204,588 of record JAQHUG010000004.1, read on the forward strand.
TAGTTCATACAGGTCATAGTGAAGATATCCCTGCCTGGCAGGTGTGGCCTCTACAGCTTTGATGTTCTGCATCTTGCTGGTCACCTCTGAATAGGGCTTCAGTGGTGAGACCGGAGCCCTAGATCCAGCCTCTCAGGGTGTACATGGTCATTGCTCCTGAGGACCCTTGAGCTTGGGGTGCTTCTAGGGAGTTTGTTACAATTTCTCATCGATCTGGGGGATGCACGGATCACTCCCCAACCCCAGTTTTATTTACTTTTCTGAGAGAGGATCTCACTCAGTAGCCCAGGTTGGTCTCACAGTCTAAGTGATCCTGTCTCTGCTTTCAGAGTGCTGGAAGGACAGATAGGGAACCACCCCATCTGGCCTAATTCTAAATTGTCTTCAACTGCTCTTTGTCCTTGGGAAACCAGCAGACATTACAGAAATATTCCTCAGCAATGACAGTAGCCTGTCACTCACTTGAACTGGGTAGGCAGAGGGCAGAGGAATGGGTTCCGGGATCTGTCATTTCAGTTTTCTGCCTCTCCCTCTCTGTCATGTAGATGCAACCCATTGCCTCTCCCGTGCTAGGCAATAGCTCTGTACCTCCAGTCCCACCGACCCTTCTTTTCTGAGCCCCTTTCAAGTGATGTAAACATTATTTAAGTGTTCTTTGTAGCTGCGATACACCTGTCTTGCTAGTGAAATCACTAGTGAAGTCTGTTTCCTGGTGTATAACGCACATGTTCTCTTCGATCCTTGGGAGCAGCTTGCGGCTCACTATGCATTCTGTAGGCGAGCCTCCGGGCTTGTTGACGAATTCTTCGGTTTCCAAGTTAGTTCATCAGAGAATGATGCTGGCTCTCCTCCAGCTTCTTGGAAAACTGGTCTTTTTTGCCTTGGCAGCCTCTGATGCTTTCTGTGCCCAAGAAGACACCAGCTCTACTCACAGCCTGTTTCTTCTCCCCAGCCCACATGCTGCTTGCTTGCCTTGGCCTGGCACCAGGAAGACAGCCCACAGCAAAGGGCAAGCCCCTTTTCCATCCAGCCTGGGAACTGGCTAGAGCAGAATGGAGCTATCTGGCCCCAGCCCTGTGTTAGGGAGACTGAGGGGCGCTGTTGGAGAGTTTAGAAGTTTCTCTTCCTGTGTGTGTGTGTGTGTGTGAGTGAAGGCCCAGCAGCAAGGAGGCAAGAAATCCCCACAAAGAGCAGCGCTACAATCATAGCTCATCTGGGGTTCATCCTAGGAGCCCCTCTCTTCTTCCCTTGCACCCTCCACTCTTCATCCTTTGTCCTCCTTTCTTCCCCTTCCCCCTCCCATCTCCATCCAGCTCTTCCTTTCTAACTTATCTTAAGTTTTCCCATTCCTGGGCCTCCATTTGTGTTTCTATGGAAATAGACTTTTCTTTCTTCTTTCTTCTACTTTTTTTTCCCTTTTCTTTCTTTCTTTTTTTTTTTTTTTCCAAGACAGAGTCTCACTATGTAAGCCCTGGCTGTCCTGGAACTCACTCTGTAGACCAGTCTGGCCTTGAATCACAGAGATCTGTCCGCCTCTGTCTTTTGAGGGCTGGGATTAAAGGTGTGTGCTACTACATGTAGCAACCATAGCTTTTTTTTATGTACAGTTATATGTTGCAGAATGATATTCTGTTTAGTGACCAGCCATATACATGAGAGTGATTCATAAAACTGTAATTATGTTGAAAATTTATACCTCAAAGCGATGTTGTAGTCTTACCAATGTAGAACGATCCACAGCTGATGTTGATGCAATTAAAACTGCTTTACAAAAGTGTGACAAAATACGCATCCTGCAGAGGGAATCATGATTATAAAAGGCGGGAGTAGCAAGTACGCACCTACTATACTGTAACGTTTATTGTTATTGTAGAATTTATTTCTTTTACTTATTAAAAAAAAACAAAACCAGTTCCCCATAAGAAGTCTTCCCTGTTATGCCAACGGCGGCCTCACCCATCTTGGTTCTATGGCTCTTGCTCACATAATATTTTGTATGGTCAACTTTATCTTACTCTGTTTTGTTTACTGGGGTCCTTAAGTATACACAACTCATGACTCATGTTGTTACCAAGAATTCACACTGAGCAATTCATCTGGAAGTGCAGTAAAAAGATTAAAGGTGGACAATCAGTGCAGGTCATTGCTCACCAGTGAGGCATGTACACTTCTACCATAGCCAGCACTGGGAAGAACGGAAGCTGTTAAGGGATTTGCTTTGCTAAGCCAAACACAGCAGAAGGAAGGGTCTGTGTCAGATGTGAAAAGGGTTCTTTCTTTCTTTTCTTGTTCTTGACTTTTTGATACAGTGTTTCTCTGTATAGGTCCAGATGTCCTGGAACACACTCTGTAGACCAGGCTGGCCTCACACTCTGTAGACCAGGCTGGCCTCACCCTCACAAAGATCCTGTCTCTGCCTCCCGAGCGCTGGGATTAAAGGTGTGTGCCACCACTGCCCAGCGTGAAAGAGTTTCTGGTAACCTGCTTTGAAGACCAAATGCCAACGTCTGTCCCAGAACCAGGGCTATTGAGGCTTCCCCAGAAAGCTAGTGGTGTTGAAACGAGAAAGCTGGGGGACTGGTAAGATACGTCAGTGGATAAAGGTGCTTGTGGCTAAGTATGATGACCCAAGTTCCGTGCCTGGGACCCGCATGGTGGGTGGAGAGACACAACTGACTTCCCTATTCTTCTCTGACCGCCACATGAGCTCCATGGCATACACATCTCCTCTTCCACTGAATAAATAAAATTATTATTATTTTTTAATTAAAAGTCTCAATCTGAATGCTTTGTTGAACTTACTTCTAGCTCTGTTCTTTTGAAACTCAGAGGTGAGTGGTGAGCCTGCCAGGGCTGATGTGAAGGCAGCAGGGCCTTGGAAACTCCAGAAACAAAGATGGGGAAGGAAAATAATTGCCAAAATGAATCCTCGTTAGTGAGGAAGACTCTTTGTACAACGGATGAGAACTGCTAACGACTCTGTCTCAGGACATGTCCTTGTCACTAATGTCTGTCGCTGACTCACGGTTGTTAAATTTTGTCTCTTTATTTTTTTAGACAGGATCTCCCTATGCAGCTCTGTTGGACCTGGGATTTGCTACGTAGACCAGGCTAGCCTCCGAGTCATAGATATCAGCCTGCTTCTCCCTCCCGCCTTGGGTTTAATGGTATGCACCACCGTGTCCAGCCCCCTCATGCCTTTTTTTTTTTTTTGTAGTCATTTTCTCTCCCACCCTTACAGTCACCCATCTGTCTTTATAGAGTTGTTGATTTGTTTCTTGGTCATACAGAAACGAAGGCATCAACTTTTGAATCGGATGTCTCTCATTTAGCACCAGCCTTTGCTCCTCTCCACACTGAGTGGTTCTGTTTATTCAGCATATCTGCGCTGACAGGCCATGGGCTATTTTGTGCAACATGCATAATGCACGATTATTTACTAATTCCTCTGCGGAAGGATTGCAACTTCTGGAAGTAGGATCGCTGATCTGTACGGTAAGGATGTGTTTAGCATTTAAAGAAACACCCAAGGAAGCATTTAAAATGCCACAAAATGAGGTCACAAAGTTTGTTAGTTTCAGAGGAAGTATGAGGCACGTAGCCACCATCTTCTAGGTCATTCTGGCCTAGCATTTCGTGCTTCCACTGGCTCACTGACTCCATACAGACAAGACACAGCCCTAACATAGCCTTTTCCTGGTTATTAGTTTTTAGTCAGTTATTATCTGGATACAACATAAACAACTAACTTCCAACCAATGTCCTGTGGCATTCTTGCTAAACGATACCACTGCAAAACTGGCTTGCCACAGTTGTTCCCGACAGCCCGTTCCTCCCCAGGCTCTTTGGATGTAGTTTCAGAAGCACTTCCAGGCAGCTAGCAAGGGGTTTTCCTTCCTGTGACACCACTCTCAGGGTGCCTCAACTTGCTTTCATTGATTGCCTTTTGCTCAGACACCAGTAAGAGCAGGAAGCCCGAGCTGGAAGATGGGGATGAGCCGTCTGCCTTTCTGTCTCTCTCCACACCTTTTCTCTAAGCAGGGTGGCTGGTGTACCTTCTGCTCACCAACTGAAGGCAGCATGGTGCCTTGACCAGCTAAGGAGCCCTGGGCTTTATGGCCCCCCTCAGAGACTTTGGGAAACACCTGGGAAGAACTTTGTGTATGCAGAGCTTAGTGCTATCTGCTTGTCAGGGAACCACAGGGCCATTATGAGGAAGCTAGAAAAACACTATGGACCTGTCCAGGCGGTGGCCAGTGGTCTGATTTCTGCCTAGTAAGTCTAGTTTGTTTCTTCTTTCCAGGAGATTTTGTTTCTCTTCTTTTTCTTCTTAAGACCCTGAGCCAAGGAAGCAGCTGAGACGAGAAGCCAATGCCAAGGCTGTGGGCATGAGCACTCCCTGACCGAAGAGCTTTGAACCATCAGATCACCTGTATGGACAGCACGAGCCAGGCCCTTGTTTCATTGTGTTTCTGTCATTCATGTCGCTCCCCACCTCTGGGTAGCACAGTCAATGCAGCCTGCAGTTTCTGCTCCCTGCTGGACCAGAGCCTGGAAATCATCAGGCTGCAGCAGACGGTATGGAAACACACAGCTGAGCCTGGGCTCAAGATGGTTTCCCACACACCTTACTCCAGGTTTCCAGAGCTGGTGTCTGTGTTTATGTTTTAGCCTTGAGAGTGGAGTCTCCTTCCTTGGGGGCCTTGGATCTGCGTGGGTCTGGGCCTTGGGAGCAATGGGAAGAGGACAGATACGCTGGAGTGCCTTGGGAAAGTGCCTCAGGAAACCCTGTAGCATGGAGGAAGGCTCTTGGGCCAGAGTAGCCTAGGAGGAGACAATGCCCTGTGCCCTGTGGGTTATTCCCTTGTGGTGGGACTCAGCTGGGGAAAGATGCCCCACCCAAGTTCAACTGCTCTTCCCTCATGATGCTTAAATTCTAGGTGAGGATCAGATAAAGGTTTCAGAAGTAATGATGCCAAGGTGACTTATCTGAACTCACTGTATTTCCTGTGTGAGTAGGTTGTCAATCTCCATGCCAAACTCAAGAACGATGGGACTCTTTCTCCTGCTTTATATAGAAGGACCACACGGCTGTGTGCGGAGGATGCAGAGAAGGATGCAGGTGGCTTTCTTCCTGTTCTCTCTGTCATTATCGTTGCCGAAGCAAGCAACAGACTCTTCTCTTCTGAGCTCGCTTTCTTGGCTGGAATATAACTTTAGAACTCATAAAATGCTTTTCATTATACATCATGCATATCAGTTCAAGGCAGGCCTTCATGTGCTGCTCCGGAGAGTCTTCTAGACGACTGTTAGAAACAGAGATCAGCACGTGGAATGTGGAGTAAGCTGTTCTTACCTGAGGTTAATTCTTAAGGCTATATATCCACAAACACGTGATAACACACATGAGTCTCTACTGTCACTGAGAGGACACGAGGGATAAAGTGGCTGTGGCGGGCTCAGAGCTGGGGTGACAGACAGTTGATATCTCTTGTCATCCTTCATTGCTTTTATGTCTTTTATGTACATTAGAGACCATACACTTAATAAACTAATCCAATTCTGGTTTAAGGACTGTGAGTGGCCTTAAAGTTTTTCTTTTGGAGCCGACAGAACATGCAAATGCCATGAGACTGTCCCCTGAGGGGGCTATGGGAGACCCCTAGATTTGTTTTTTATCATATATTTGGAGAGTTATGGGCTTTGGAATTGAATACACACAGGTTAAAATTTTATCTCTGATTTTTATACTTGGAAAATTGTGAGAGGTTGAAGATAATGGCCATTAAGATCCCAGAAAGTAGGATGTCCCTTTTGCTGTTCCTTCTAAAATCTATGGCCCCTAAGGTTCAGAAGAGAAGACTGTCCTGTGTCTCTGGGGACACTTTTGTTTTAAAATAGTGCTGAGCTTTGAGCCTAAGGCCTTGTATATGATAGGCAAGCATAGTCTTGACTATTTTTAAATTTTTAAATTTTTCTTTTGAGACAGGTTCTAACTATGTAGCTCCAGCTGGTCTGGAACTCACTGTACAGACCAGGCTGACTTTGAATTCATGGAAACCTGCCTGACTCTGCCTCCCAAGGGCTTGACTAAGCATTTTCCTAGGCATTGTTCTATTTTACCGGAGCCAGCCCTGCCATGGATTCACTCTCCCCTCCTTGGACCCAGGCCTAACGTATCCAGGGCAGAGTCTCCTCCAGGTTGCCACTTGGGTCCCCACTTTCTTCCTCCTTACACTTGCTCCCTTTCCTCGGTTTGCTTTTCATTGTTCGAGTCAGAAACTCGGACAAAATGAGACCCTGTTCCCGCCTTCTCACTTCCAAAGCTTGTCTATTCTGTCTCCTAAACAGCGATGCACATCTCCCACCTGTGTTGCCATGACAACATCCTACGTTGATCCACTTCCCAGTGTGCCTCTGATTTGCAGTAAGCAGCGGGAGGTGGGACTCCACCTCTGTGATCAGTACAGCTTTCTACAGCTCAGATCCTATTCTGTAGGTTTCTGCCCTAAATGCTGCCACATTCTATCACTGTCCTTGACAAAGCCAGGGACCAGATGTGTTCCTACTGCTGTTAAAGTCTCTCTCCACTTTTACCCTAACCAGTACTGGGGGAAGAGGGGCCCACTCTCAATTCAGGCCTACCTCTAATTTCAGAATATAAGTCAGTGGGCCACAGGGCCTTTGCAGATCGAATGGCCAAAGACTGAGATAAGGTTAGGGTAGGATCTAGGTTCAATGACTGGTGTCGGTGAAAAGAAACCCAGAGAAGAGGCTATGTGAAGACGGAGGTGGAGCTGGGTGTGGTGGCCAATGCCTGTAATCCCAACCCTTGGAAGCTATTAGAGTGAAGCTGTATGAACTACACCCTGACTTTTAGGCTAGACTTCAGTACAGAGTGAGACTCTCTTAGAGGAGAGATGGGGAGAGGGAGGGAGGGAAGAGGAGAGAGAGAGAGAGAGAGAGAGAGAGAGAGAGAGAGAGAGAGAGAGAGAGAAAATGTGAGCATTGGTAAACTTGGAGTAATGGAATTGCATGGTAAAATACTCCGCAGGACAGCTGAGCATGGTGGTGCAAGTCTAATCCCAGACTCAAGAGGCTGAGAGAGGAGGATCCGGAGTTTGAGGACAGTCTAGGCTACGCTGCATACTCAAGGTTGGCGTTGATTACCTGGTGTGACCTAATCTCAACTGAAAATAAAAGGAAGAAAAAGAAAAGAAAAAAAACAAGAAGTAAAAAGGACACCAAGGATTGTTGGAGCCACCAGGATGGATTCTCCCCTAGGGGCCTCAGGGAGAAGCTGGTCCCTGAAACCTTGTTTGGGACTTCCAGTCTCCAGGCGTGTGAGTGGGGAGATGCTTACATGTGCCAAGGACCACTGGAAGAGCTGGGGAGTCTAGAAGCCTTGGGTGCTGAGACAGGAGGGAGACCATGCCGGGGACAGTGAGTGAATTGGGGACATCAAGGTGGACTATGTGCAACTGAATTGCGCCAGTGGGGCTTTGGGGCGTTTTAGTTTCTAGAAGGAACATATTTGTAGAGACTTGCCAAGTCCTCTGTGACCTGCCACATTCCCGTAGGTCCCTCAGCTTCCTCTTCACCCTTACCTGCACCCAGCTCTCCTCTGGGCCTCAGGAGGCTTTTTGCCATCTGGCACCTGTCTCTGCCAGCCCAGGAGTGGTCTGGGCAGGTCTAGGTCCTATTTGGGTCACATTTCATCCTCAGTGTTGCCCCCTTCCTAATTGCTCCACCATGTGCACCTAAATCTCACGTGTTTTTTGTTTTTGTTTTTGTTTTTTTTCCCTGCCATAGAGACTGGGACAGAGTTTCCCAGTGCAAAGATCATGGGCTGCGAAGTGCCTACCCTGGCCTGTGAATTACCACTGCCAGCAATGGGACCTTGAGCAAATGATTAACCAAAGCCTCTCCATCCTCAAAATGGGAAAAATGACATTGTCCTTGGAGGGCTGTTGTATACAGTCCTTGGCATACAGTAAGTGGTCAATAGTTCAGGCTGATTAATGAAGCAATTGGAAAATCATTGCCAAAATAATTACCAAGATCAGGGAACATTTCGTTTTTGTTTTACTCTGATAAACCTATGGGTTTTTATTTGTTCTGTTTGGAAGAATGGAAAAGGACCCAAGGCTGATTGACAGCTGCCCTCAGTTTTCCCTGGAGTCCTCTGCTTTCTCTACCATGCTTGGGAGCTTATGGGGTGCAGTCTGACTTAGGCTCAGGTGGCTTGGTTTAGGCTTTCAGTTGAGGACAGATGGGGAAGGGGCTGTGGCATTTGCTGCAGGGACTGTGGGCAACAGTGCAGGGCTGGGTCTTGTTCAGCTGTTGTCTTTCTGTGTCTTTGCACGCGTCATTCTGTTTGTGCCTTGTGCTCTCTTTCCCCTCTCAGTCCGGTTTGTGCTGACGCGGCAGTTGCCCTTGTGGTTTGGAACATCATGTTTTTTTTTTTTTTTTTAAAATAACAGTGCAGTTTTAAGGGCAGAGGTGAAGGTGAGGAGCCACAGGCCTTAAGGATGGAGGAGGAGCAGAATAGTGGGGTTGGAATCTCTCTGAAAAGAAACCAAGGCGGCAGGAGCTTTCTGTGGTTCTGCTTGGTCTGGACCAAGGCCACGTCGATGAGAGCCCATCAGAGCGTCCCATTGAGTAAAAGGTCACTGTGGGGCCTGGCTAGAGGGAGCCAGGCTTGCTGTTGCTTCCCTGACCCCTTCTTGTTGACCCTGACAAGAGTATGCAGAGGTTCCAAGCCATGGTCCAGCTGGCCTGACTTTCTGAGCCAGAGGTGAGGAGCTGAGGAATTGTGGGACACTTTTGCTGGATGCAAGTCATGGATCTCATCTGTGCCTTCTTTTAGCCCTCCTTCACATTCTACTAGAATAGCAAAGACCTATCGGGGCTGGGTGGTAAACAGCTGTAATCCCAGCCCTTGGAAGGTAGAGGCAGGAGGAAGAGGAATTTAAGGTCATCCTCATCTACATGACAAGTCCATGGGCCACTGAAATCCTGTGTCAAAAAGCAAAACAAACAAAACTGAAAAGAATATAAAAGACGCCCTACCGCCACACTCTCAGCTATGACAATCACTTTTTGTCCTCTCCTTGCTCTGTAGTGTCACATGTGCAATGACAACTGGGACAAAGGAGGTTGCCTCAGCTGGCTGAGGGGCTCAGTGGCCTGTCTCATACAGAACTTGGTCACAGCCCACAGTGGTGGTGAGAGGCTTCGGAATGTTCTGCGCTCCTTTCCACACTGGCAGGCTAAGACTGCAGCCCTTTTTGGGGTGTGGGGTAAGGCGGGGGATGTACTGACAGGACGCTATGGATGATGGGAACTAAGGAGGGGAAAAGGAAATCAGTCTTCAGATTGAGAAGAGGTAAAGGGTTGAGCAGGGAAGGGGAGCTGAGGGGGAACAGGTGGGCGAGGTTGAGATGAGCAGGGGAGTGAGGTTGAGGTGTGAGCAGGGGAGGGAGGCTGAGGTATGAGCAGGGGAGAGAGGCTGCAGTATGAGCAGGGGAGTGGAGCTAAGGGGAAGTAGGTGAGTGGAGCTGAGGGGGAGCAGGGGAGTGAGACTGAAGTGTGATCAGAGGAGTGGAGCTGAGGTGTGAGCAGGGGAGTGGAGCTGAGGTGTGAGCAGGGGAGTGAGGCTGAGGTGTGAGCAGGGGAGTGGAGCTGAGGTGTGAGCAGGGGAGTAGAGCTGAGGTGTGAGCAGGGGAGTG